>PYAF01000602.1:3431553-3485788 GCA_007407185.1 Glycine tomentella
TAACATCGGTTATGCTAAAAAATATTGAAAACCGATGTTAACCGTTCAAGGTTAACATCGGTTTTGTGAAAAATCTTTAAAACCGATGTTAAGTTAGTCCGCTTATTTACAAAACTGCCACCGCGTGTTTGTTAACATCGGTCCTATCAGTAACCGATGTTAAACTGGCGATGTTAAAACCTATTTTTCTAGTAGTGAAAACAAGGCTCGGACAGCTGACCATAATTTGTAGATTTTGAATCATTACTTATTGTTAATAAAAAATCAATTTGAACACAGACAATAAGTAATAGAAATAAACCTTGTAGGTATGTAATATTATTTTTAGTTATTGATAATTTCTTTTAAAGAGATATTAAAATTCAGGTTAAATTAAAGATATTAAGAATGATATACTGAAAGTGATAAGAAGTTTTGAAAAATCACCAAGAGTGCTTTTATTGAAGAATGAAAGCTAAGAGATTATGTTATTTTTGTTTAATATTGTTTAATGGCTTAATATATTAAAAATAAAATTAAATTATTTACTTAGTAGTATTAACAAGTAAATCAACTCCGTGCCTATTGGTTAACATTTGGTTTAGTTAGGGCTTGTGAGTTCATGCTAGCCAGTATCTAAACTTGTTATGATCTGGGTCATTATCCCTTCAAGAAAAGATAATATTTATCGTATCCTATACCTGTCAAATATGCATTAATTGAATTTGCATCTATCTTTGTCTTCTCTCGTTATAGAATGAAATATAACTGTCATGTTTGACGGCATCATGAACTCTATTCCACAGGTTGGAATTGGTCGTACCTTGGTATGTTTCTCTTTCTTTATTCTAAGTTTGGGAACATGTTTAAAACTTTTCTCCATTTTACTCGCCACTTTGTGCGAGATCACCAAAAAATATCGTCAACCAAGTCTGTTCCCATACTTACCTGACCTAACACACTTCTCCACGGTGTCTCTTTGTTAGGCCCCATTGATTCGAGGCATGGCATTTGGGTTTTGATGGGGTTTGCATCTTCAATTGGGTTTTCCTTAATACTTTGCATCTTGGTTCAGGATCCCCATTAGATTTCTTTATTCTATTAATTTTTTCATAATTCCTTAAAGGTCTCGAGTTAAAGAACTGAGATCAATATTTTGAAGTTCTCCTTAAAGAACTTATAAATCATTCTGAATTTGTAACATATTTTGCTTTGTGGTATGGGAAAGAAATAGATAAGGAAGCTTTTGTTGATAGATTGAAAATTTGGAGTCTCAAGGATTTTTGAATTTAAATCTATCTAAACGGCCTTCTTTATTACCTTGAAAAATAAAAATTTCCAGTTTTAGTATTTGAGTCAACATTGTAGAGAAATGAGTTGCTTTTCATGTTTTTCATCCAATGAAAAGAAAGTAGCAAAGAGGCCTAACAATGGGAAGAGGATACAACAGCCTGCTATTAATTCTCCCAGGGAATCAGCCCAACCAGTTCAGCCACGGCCAGGTGAAATCATTTGAAAATGAAATATATTTCATTTGTGAAAGTTCCAAATGAACTTTTATATAGTTTGTATTAATAAATATTATTATATATGAGGAAAATGCAGTTCTTTGTAAACAACATAAAAAATCATTGGCATATTCTCCCATTGAGGATTTTAGCCACAATTCTACATGGTAATTATGGAACAAAATCACCTTTTTGCGAAGAAGGTAGGAATCAAGGGTTCAAACTCCATCTCCAACCCTTTGAAAATTCAACCAAAAAACAAATCACTTTCTTAACTGGGAGGGACAAGAGACAAGAAACTGTGATTTCGGGGATGGATCCTTTCTAGTTGGGAAAAACTGGAGAGTGTTTTGGTTTAAAACCTTATCATTCATGCATGATTTACCTATCTTTTATATATATTAAAATTAAATACAATATGAAATTTTATCCAGTTTCTACAGAACTATAGAGGATCACCTTCCGGTGATTGCAATCCTATATTTACATCCTTGTCATGTCCATTAATTTCGTTATCATTTTATACATCATCATATGTTGTATTTTAGATGGAAGGTTAAGTTATTTTTTTGTGACTACTTTCTACAATTTCTTCTAATCATATATGAAAGCTTTATGAATATAATCCTTCCTTGTAAAATGTTTGTACAATATATTTCTCTAAAAAGAAACAAATGAATGAGTTTGGTGATGAACATTTATCTCCTGGGTAGGATGCTTATTCAGCATTTTGTTTTGTACAGATAATAATTTTAACAAGGCAAAGGCAACCCCACAAACAGAACCTAAAATAAACAAGGAGGCCAACAAAAATAATGGGAACAGCAACATTGCTGCCCAAACATTCACCTTCAGGGAATTGGCTTCTATCACAAAGAACTTCAGACAGGAATGCCTAATTGGTGAAGGTGGTTTTGGGAGGGTTTATAAAGGAAGACTTGAAAAAACCAACCAGGTAGGATAATGACACTTTATTTTGCATTTATTGTTAAGTTCTTTGTTTCTGCTTATGTTTGTAAATTTTTGAAGGACTTGGATTTGACATTTGGTCATTTATATGTATAGGAAGTAGCTGTGAAGCAACTTGACCGGAATGGATTACAAGGGAATAGAGAGTTTCTTGTTGAAGTTTTAATGTTGAGCCTCTTGCACCATCAAAATCTAGTGAATCTAATTGGGTATTGTGCTGATGGAGATCAGAGATTATTGGTGTATGAGTACATGTCATTGGGATCTCTTGAGGACCACCTGCTTGGTAAGATTCTCCTTGCTTGTGTCACTCGCATAGAAATTTTAAATGTTGATATTTAGCATTGACATCAAAGTTTAATGAGAATGTGAAGTTGAAAAAAATGTCCTAAATATATCACTATTCATTGCACTTTTTGAGTAAACCAAACATAGAATATCAACAAGTTAAAGGGAAAGTTAATAATTATACAGCTAATCTGATGCACTAAAACAGTTTATTGGTTCATTATCAATATTTATTGAACTTTGGTGCAGATGTTCATCCACAAAAAAAACATCTAGATTGGTTCATCAGAATGAAAATAGCTTTGGATGCTGCAAAAGGTCTAGAGTATTTGCATGACAAGGCGAATCCTCCAGTCATCTACCGCGACTTAAAATCCTCCAACATCTTGCTGGACAAAGAGTTCAATGCAAAACTCTCTGATTTTGGACTAGCAAAGTTGGGACCAACAGGGGACAAGTCTCATGTCTCTTCAAGAGTAATGGGTACTTATGGATATTGTGCACCTGAGTATCAAAGAACTGGTCAGCTAACTGTAAAATCAGATGTGTACAGCTTTGGTGTTGTTTTGCTTGAATTGGTCACTGGAAGGAGAGCCATTGATAACACAAGACCAACAAGGGAGCAAAATCTAGTTTCTTGGGTGAGTTTCTCTATTCATGTTCTGTATTATAAATGGAGCAATTTGTAAGCGTTTGATAATTTTGTTGAAGGGTACTATATTGATTATGACTCACTAGCAAAAGTTTAAAATTTCACTCTAATGAAAAAGTTCAAGGACGACCACGTAATTTAATCAAAATTCCATAGTTTGTTCAGGGATTTAAATGGAAGAATTGTGTAACTTTCACAAGCTGTATATTTAATTCTTTTATAAGGATATTAAGATACCAAATTGTTCCATTGAAAACAATTATCGCTTGACATGAAAACTGTCTCATAGAAAAATGTAGTTTGAATATATTCATCGGTATTAGAAGAAATTTATTATAAATAACAAAATTTTGTGAAACTCATTTTTTATTTAAAGAGTTTCACTAATAATGTTATAATTTCTAATAAATTTTAACTAATGATGAATATTGTGTTGTTTGCACTCCTCTTTTGTGGATGCATATTCATTTTTAGAGCATGCTATAGAAGTGAATTAGTACATAAACTCTAGAGCCATATGAATTTTCTCTCTTCAATATGGTGATGCAAATTACAATTGCACCAATTCTTTTGCTACCAATTAAACAGGCATATCCAGTATTCAAGGACCCTCACAGATACTCAGAGTTAGCAGACCCCCTTCTGCAAGCAAACTTCCCAATGAGATCACTGCATCAAGCAGTGGCAGTAGCAGCCATGTGCCTCAATGAGGAGCCATCAGTGAGGCCCTTGGTTAGTGATGTTGTCACTGCTCTTACTTTCCTTGGAACAGCTCCAGGGAGCCAAGACCTCACAGGAATTGCACCAGTTGACATCCCCTCACCACCACAAGAAACCGTTAGTAGTGCCCCTTTCAATCTTCTCGATGACGATGTTGTCATGGATCGCCAAAGGGCTGTTGCTGAAGCCATTGAATGGGGTACAAACAGCAGGAACAAAGCACCACTACGTGACAGTTCTACCTCTTTGTAAATCCACTACAGTCATATTCATGTACTTTCACACTATTATGTATGTACCTATATATTTGTGGCTTTTTCTCATTCTATGTTTTGAGATGAATACAAAAGGATGTCAAGATCTAGAGTGAGAACTTAAAGGTTACTTGTATATGATGAGAAAAAATCGCAAGCACCATTTTAAGTGCACGTTTTGTTTTACACGACACTCTACAAGAGTTGGTATTGTATGATCCACAGCTCCTATGTAAACGTTCGAATGCTGGTTTCATCAACTGGGAGAATGTTTTTTTATGGATTATCTATATTGTTAATGTGTGGTATTTTCATTCATGGTATAATCATCAGACACTCGTAAATAACTTTTGGAAGCTCGTAAATAGCTATCGAACTCAACAGCAGAGCTATTGGAGTTGGACTATGCAAAGAAAACTATTGGACTCAACAGAAGTGCTGTGAAACAAAACCAGCAACCACAAACATAAGAAAAATAAAGGAGCTAAGACTAATTTCTTGTATATTCAGATTTGCACACATATGGAGTGTTATTTCAAGTGTTTAAATACAAAAGCTAATAAGCTCTTGATTAAGCAGCCAAAAATAATCATGACTAACCTACAAAAGTAAGCAATATTACACTAGCTACTAGCTTTTTTTCTGAACAAAAGTAACATTTAACCAAACTTTCAAGAAAAATAGAAAAAACTCACGAAACATTATACATTTTATTATTGAAATATCAATTTCTAACACTTCTCCTTGGGGATTTTCAATACTTCAAACTTGCCCATTGAAAGGGCTTTTGTCATAATTTCTGCAATCTGATTTTCTAAATTGCAATGCTCCAAATTTATTTCCTTTGATTTCTTTGCTTCTCTAATGGCATGATACTCACTATAGCAATAATTGACTTGTTGTCCATACAAATAACAATTACTTCACCTTGAATCTTCCCAAGATCTAATAAATTTTTCTTTAGCCAAATGGCCTGATTCTATATTTTTGTAGCTGAAATATACTCAATTTCAGCTTGACAGCAGATCTTGTTTCTTTGAATTACGAAAGAAGAAAACACAGCCTAAGGTACTTTTGGCGTCGTCTAAACAAGTTGTCTAGTCACTGTATCCATAACCTTCAAGCTCTCCATTTTCAATTTTCAAAAACCACATACCACAATCAGTTGTACCCCTTATATATCTCAAATATCTCTTTGTTGCACCAATATGAACTTGACTTATTAGACAGTGCATAAACCTGGACAATGAACTTGTAAGAAATATGAAACCTGGTATGGTACATGAAAGATACAATAAACTTTGAATTAAGCTTCTATAAATAGAAGCATATGCTTTATTACCATCTTCATTCTTTGATAAATTTTCATTTGCAACCAATGGAGTAGCTACTGGTTGTTTACATCTTTCCCCGTGAAATTTTCTCAAGATCTCCAAAGCATATTTCTTTTACAAAAGGAAGATTCCAGCAATGGAAGATCTCCATTCCAAATTTCATTTTGGCAAAATCTATACTTTATTTTCTCCATATCATTCTTGAATTGGTTTAAGGACTTTGATTCACTATATATCAACAACAAATCATCAACATATAAGGAAACAATGAGTTGCACTTCATTTTTTATCACTTCACATATAAAGTGACTTCATTTTCACTCCTCTTAAAACCTTCTTTAAGAAGATAGCTGTCAATTTGGTTATACGTACCAAGCCCTTCTGCCTGTTTCAGACCATATGCAGATTTTGTCTTTTGAACTTGAACACCTCCGGGCTGTTCAACATAGATGTCTTCTTCAAAGAAACCATATAAGAATGTTGACTTAACATCAAAATGATATATTTTCCAATCCAACTTAGTTGCCAACACTACAAGCAATCTTATTGTATCATGTCTTGCAACTAGAGCAAATGTATCAGAAAAAGCAATATCATGTTGCTAAAATTCTTAACCTATAACCACCAATCTAGTTTTGAGTTTGTTCACAAAACCATGAGAATTAACTTTGGTTTTGTAAACCCACTTACACCAATTACCTTTTGATTGTTTGCACTTTCTAGAAGCTGTCAAATGTTGTTTTTCTTTATGATATTGATCTCCTACATGGTAGTTGTCCATCCTTCTGTTTCAGTAGCTTCAAACATATATAGCTGGCAGGCGCTCCAATGCAGCCACATATTGTATCTATTATAAAGATCCTCCAAGGTTCTACTACATCTTACTGGAAACACAATGTAACTATCACAATTTTTTCCTTCATATTGAATCTTGCTCCTGCAAATATGTCTGATATTTTAGTTTTTAGAAAAGAATAATTTAGTTTATCTTTTAATAATTTTTTATTTATTTCAAATCTATAAGATATTTATTAGATTTAAAAATATTATGAATTTGTTTAAAATGTTTTAGGATTTTTTTTAAGATTAAGATGCTAGGTTTACAAATCGGAGAGGGGATCACATAAGAAATAAGGACTAATTTGAAGTTTAATGAAGATGGGTTTCCCTTTCTCCTCCACTTTTCCACCAGCTTCTCTATCCTAAAGTCTCCAACCTTTTAGTCGCAGGTCTGGTGAGGATCATAACCTTTGGTTTTGCTCCTATGGACAACTCTCTCCCTTTTGGACCAGTATTATTCTTCTTGCCCTCCTCTTCTGCTGTCCCCTCCTTATCTTCATCCTGATTCTTTGAAGCCTCCAACTTCTGTTTTGGTTGATCACTATCTTCTGACAGCTGACATTTAGTCAATGAATCTGCCACCACATCCAAATGGAAATCCACGACCACATTTCTGTTAGTCCCCACCTCATGATCGCCATCCTTCAGCATTACTCCATCGCCCTTCTGACCTTCCATCACCTTACAAACTTAAGACTGAGAATAGAAATACTATATATAGACACGGGGAAAACCCTAGATCAACCATAGTACGTAGGGAAATCAAGACTACATGTCTTGGGAATTGAAACCCTAACGGCGCTACCTAGAGGAAAACCCTAGAGAGCGTGTAGCTAGGGAGCTAGTTATATAGCTATCACAATTTTTATAACTGCATTCTAGATTTCTCAAGAGTTGTTTAATTAGAAATGCAATTATTTATTAATTATTCAATCTCTGAAACTTGAACTAGCAAAAAAAATGGAGAAGACGTTGCAGAGGCGATATATGGTGTAGTTTTCCCCCATAATAAATATTCTACGAAACCTATAAATTAAATGTATTTCATATCTATTAGATGCAAAACTAAAGAAATGTGTATATGATCACTTTAATTTCATAATCCATGCATTGTTGAATATCCAATATACAAGGAGATAATAAACATAAACTCTTATAACTAAAATTTTAAATATAGTGATAAACTTTTATTTTGCAACATTTCGGAGACGTGGCACAACGTATATAATTTTTTTTAGAATAACATAAATCATTTCTTCTCACAACAACACACAGCATATTCCAAACAAGCACCTCTCTTGAAACCACGGATAATGCATTGATGGTTGCAATCTGGCACGCAGTCTCCTAGGCAAGCTCCTAACTCTGTTAGTTGCCCATGTTGTTGGTTCATCCCATTGTTGTTCGAGACATGTTGCTGGACCTAAAAAAGAAAAAAAGTTAACAAATTTATGCGCATCATATGGCTTATTATCAAGTTTAGATCCGTTACATATTCACAAAGAGCAATGCAATTTAGTACAATAAAATACAAACGAAATACATCAATAAGAAACTTTCCTTAATTAATACTAACTTTTTTAAAAAAAAATATTTATTATTTTTTAAATAGTAAATATATTGTTTTTTGCTGAGATTTTGATGAAAATCACCATTCGTACATATTTGACAAAAAAACTGGTTCGTACTAATAAATAGCATTTTTCCTTGACAGAACACATCTAAAATATATTCTATTCGGTTCTTTAAAGATTTTTATTATAAATACTGTAATATATGGTTTGTGAAAAGGTGTTTTGGTTTTCTTTTCTATTACCACTTTTAGTTTCAAAATAATAATTGTTTTTTTTTTATTTCTTATCATCATAAAAAAATAGTATAAGAACTCGTAGAAAAATTCAGAAGTTACTTCTATTTTTTTTTTAATTTCAACATAAATATTTGAAAATAAAAATGAAAAAGAATAATTATTTTTTATTTTGAAAAGGTAAATAAAAATTAAAAACAAAAAATAATTTCTGAAAGTAAGCAGGATCATAGTCATTCAAATATTAGTCTTTTGAAGATTTTTCCCACGAAATAAATCAGTGCCTCAAAATATAAAACCTTTGACAAATTTATATTTTCACGTGACTGATACTTTGGAGCTTTTTGGAAAACTAACTCGATAACAATATCTGTGTAAAAAATATGCGGACACATTAATTAGCATTCTGATGGATTAATTTAGTAATAACAACATTTTTAAAAAGTAAGATAAAGATATCGTAGTTCTCGGGAAAATGTATGTAGAGTTTATTTAACATATTATATATATATATATATATATATATATATATAAGTTTGATAATTTACCACATTTATTTTTTATTTTTTTAAGAAAGAATAAGTTAATAAATTACACTTGAATGTATTTTAAGAGAATTTATAATTATAACTTGCTAATTTATTTCTTCTAAAATTAGGGGAGTGTAAATTAACAAATCTTATATGCATTTGTTAATATATACTCACTTACTTTTTTAAAAGGAGTAAATTAGTAAGTTAGTAAATCCTATAGACATTTGTTAATTTATGAAATGAAATATTTTATATGAAAGTGAGATGATTAAACTCTGAAATGTATAAATATATATGAAAAGTTAAGATTTAATATAAAAAAATCAAATAAACTTTTTTTTAAAAAATTTACATGATTTTTTAAGTGGTCACATGCTATTAAATCTTGATCGTTCATGTTTTCCCTGTCCTGCCCCGCCCCACTCTCGCTATTTGATTAAAATTTTAAAAAATAATATAGTTTTTTTTTTGAAAATCAGATGAAAAAATTAATTACGTAATAAAAATAATAATAACAATCCCACATTTAAAATATGGGATCATAATTTAAAAATTACAAAAAAATCAATCAATTCAATTAAAAAAAATTAGAAAATAATATATTTTTTATTTTTTTAATATTATTTATTACGGGACGGGGGCGGGACGGGTATCAGTAATCCCATACCCGCCCCTGCCCCTACTTTTGGCTATCGGAGAAAATCCAAACCCGAACTCGAATATGATAAACTCGATTTTTCTCGTTAAAATCGGGACGGATTCGGACGGGTACCCACGGGTTCGGATCTTGCTGCCATGCCTACAATTGAGT
This sequence comes from Glycine tomentella, assembly GCA_007407185.1. NCBI lineage: Eukaryota > Viridiplantae > Streptophyta > Magnoliopsida > Fabales > Fabaceae > Glycine > Glycine tomentella. The sequence continues at coordinate 3,441,249 of PYAF01000602.1, forward strand.
GAGAAACTTTGTTGAGTAACAAGGTTTGGGAAAAAAGTCATACAAATCTAGAGTTAAGTTTGAGATTGACATGTATAAGGTAGAATAAGTTTTACGCTTGTACTTGGTATTGACTCTTTAAATAGTGAACTGTTATTTATTCAATTGTTAAAATTTTCGGTATTTTGTCCTCTTTACAACTTGATTATTTATTTTATATTTTTGGCATTTTATCATAATTATTTTTATAAATTTTATAAACTCAATTCAACCTCCCTGATTGAGTTCAGCTGGACCAACAGAAACCGCATAGCTTACTTGATTATTAAAAAAAACAACAAATAACATTATGTTTTTTCTATCATCAATTGAAGTTCTATCACTTTCAATATAACCAATGAGCCTGCTATCCTCTTCTTGGTATAAAATATCAAAGCCTTCTGTATCTTTTACATAACTTATTATCTTCTTGGCTGCTCCATAGTGATGCTTGTTAAGGTCAATCGTAAACCGAGATATTATTGTAACAAATAACATTTATGACACTAAAAAGGAATCCAAATGGATCATCTTGAAGACTTCAGATTTAGATTATTTTTTAAAATCAACCAAATCAAATATAATATTACAGGCACACAACAAGTGTCCAAAGATATAGGACTTGATTATAATATTTTTTTAGGGAAGGATATTCATGTCACACTCAATAAAATAATGAAAATGTGAGTAATAAGTCATAGGTTTAATTGTCACAAATTATCTTGACAAGATCAGATTTAATTCAAGGAAAGTTTTCACAAAAGGAGAAAATTTCATTTCATTCCAATTCCACTTCAACTTTCTTCAAAGCTACAATGTTTTTTCCTATTCGATATTGAATGTGTCTTAGCATTTGATGTTTAATAGTCTTAATTTATATGTTTAACAGTTTTTGATATTTATGTGACTTATGCATGTGAGGTTTAAATTTTATTTTTTGTAGAAAAAGACATGCAGAGCATCGCGATAGATTATGACATCCCATAAACTATCGATCCTATGCCGAATGCCAAGTCAATATTATTAAAAGAAACAAAAAACAAAAATAACATCATGCGGGGATCAGACCAAAATTGCAAGATTCTCTAAAGCGATAATTAAGTAAACCCATCCTATTGTGGAGGAAATCCACTGCAAAACAATCAAGAACCCTAAACATATGAATGATTCCAAAGACTAACACAACTGTTAATGTATCCGCACATGTCTTCACCAAAGATGTGAGCGAGTCGAAAATCCATCTAAGACGTATCAAATTTTACATCCTTTAGACTTATGTTACTAATAGTTTGACTTGAATGCTTTCAAATAAATATAGGACTTATCAAGAAGCATGGAGAAAAAAGTGTAGACATTAGCCTACGAAATGTTTTATTAAATTTGAAGCTTGTCTAACTTCAGAAGCAAGGATTCAAAAAACAGAAGGGTGACCATGAGTTTTATGTCAAATTAAAGTATGGATATTAGAAGTTGTATATGACTAGAAGCATGATTCTGGAAGTAGTTTAAAGGAATATATATCAAAAGTTACACATGACTTAATGATCATCAGAAATGCAACGTTCAAGACAACAAGTGAAGACAAACATGTATATATAATCGAGAAACACACAGGAAGCAGAGAAGGACAATGCCGTGCAAAAGTATATTGATGCACTGTCCTGTTTGAAGCTCTCTTGATCTAATCAATCTATTTTGAAAAGAGAGTTAAGTCCTACATACATTAGCAAGACATCATGAAAAAAAATGCGTCTCTTACATCTACAACAGTCATAAAAAGATCAACACCATTCTACATAAGACTCACTTTTTTGAAAGTAGCAAAACGTATGACTATGCTGGAGAAAAGAGAAGTCATAAGTCACTAAACAATAGCATGTGCCAACAGTTACATTTCAAAATTCAAGATGTGTGCAAGCTATTCTAGCTAAGGAAGAAGGATGAACCAACTGTGTGACGGAGATAACTCAACACAAATCTCCTTGGCCTCCAAGCCTCTCATGACAAGAAGTAACGAATCTCCTTGGCCTCCAAGACAAGGTGCAACGGTTATCTTCAAAGGGTCTATATAAGGACATTGAAGTGCATCTGGAGTTCTTTGCTAGGAAGAAAACTAGTATAGAAATGACATAGGTTAGGAGTTGTATTAATTTTGTGTGTATATTCTGATACTAAACTTTTTAAGCCCAAACTCTCTTGAACTCAAGAGTCAAATCTATCTAGCCATAGAGTATGTAAACATCTTCTTAGGAGGAGCTTATTAATGGGTTTTTCCTGTGAGATGTCTTAGATACTATTCACGCTAAGCGAGCTCTCCTACAATCTTTAAGGTGCTCCAAAGCTTCTTGTGTCTCACTCTTTTTATAGAAGCTTGTTTTTAGACATTCTCATTGGAACCTTCAATTAATTCATGGAATGTTTCTAAAACTTCATACTCTTTGGATAGTCCTCTATCATTTCCTCCTTCTTGAAAATAATTTGTCCTCAGATTTGCATTCAAAACACCTATATCATAAGTAGAAAGATCAATAACTAGTTTAGGATAGAGATCCTTAAAAGAGTAATTGGAGGGTTGTTGTTGCTTATGAAGGTTGTGAGTGACCATAGCAAGTTGTTGTGTGAGTCAAGTAGTAGGTGTTAGAGAATACTGATGTGTAGAAACCTATAAAGGCTTTAGGAAAGAAGAAAATATCACGGTTGTTGTTTGTGTTAGTGGAAATCCTACAAATGTAGGGACTGAACGTAGCCAAAGGTTGGATGAACTAGTTTAATTCTTGTGTGTGCTCTATCTTTCTTACTTCTGCATTATTATTTTAAGAAGCTTCATGTTTTAAACCATTATATTTTTTATATAACATATTTTTAAAGCTTTCTCAAACTGTTTTACATTATTAGAAACAGAACCTACTCATAAGTCTAATAGATCAAACATATTTTACCTACCCTAAATCTGGCTTTTTATGAGTAGCTTCAAAAATATTATATAAAGATATCTTCGTATGATTTTTAATGAAAAACTATTTCATAAAAGTATTATTAAAGGATAATGTTTTCTCCCAACAAATTTTATAGAAGTTAAAACTCTTATATATCTTTAGAACTTCAAAATTTGTGTGTTCTTTTATAGAAAAAGTCATAATCGATTAAGTATCATTCTCTCCTTCTAGTGGTCTTCTAATTCATTTTAATTGGACATCACATCTTCCATAAAACTTGTCTCATTACACAATCATAATTTTTTTTCTTTACTTCTATGCTTTTCCATCAATCTTCATAAAAGATTAGATGACTTTTGTTGTAGACATGTTGACTGTAAATTCCGCACCTGTTTTCGTCAACAAACATAATCTCATAAAAATTCGAGGAAGGAAACAATTCTTTCTTTGGAGATCATGTATCCTCTCAATAAATCCTTTACCATGGGCCTACGTGTTAAAATTTTAATGTTTGGTTCGATTTAAAATATATGATTGCATGTAGAATCGAACAAACCAATAATATGCATTAAATAAAAGTAGATGTTATAGAAAAAAGAAAAGGACATAGAAAGAGGAAAGTGTTATAAGAAGAGAATGAGATATCGAAAGAAGAAGATATTATAGAAAGAAGAGGATGTCATTGAAAGGATTTACTTTACTAAACAAAAAGAAAATGATTGAGAACATTGCACTAACTCATCAATCCGTGAGTGTTGCATAAACTTAGGATACGAGGGTGTTTATAAGTTTTAACCCTATTACAAAATTCAAATTTTATATTTATAGAGTACAAATTATAATTATCCTTAACCGCTATAAACTTTCACTAAATTTTTATGGCCGATGAATTTAGTCTTCGATTTCTACCATTGATAGTTTTGTCTTCAATCTTTATCGTCAATGGTTTTGATCTTCGATCTCGATCGTTGATAGCTTTATCTTCAATCTTCATCATCAATGACTTTGTTCTTCGATCTTCATTATTAATGTTTGATCTTCATCTTTTAATAATCAAAATATCGAAATATCAATATTTGATACAATTGAAAATAATAATGTTAACAAGACCTTTGTGTCATAAACCAAATTGATTTTTTGTAATTCCTGTTTCTTCTCTCTCTTTTTTTACAAGAATTCTTGTTTTTTCTCATAATCTATGTTTAATCAGTTTTCCCCTTAATTTCATAGTGTAACTCATAAGTTTTATACTTTTGTATGCCATTGTTTTTTAATATTGGGATCAAATTTCTCTACCTCCACTTATCTCGTATTCTCTTAATTAGGTCTCAACATATCATTGAAAATTTTAATGAGCCAAACGAAACTTGTTACATCTGAAGAATTTTTTTTATAAAACTTATATATACTTTTTATAATTGTGAAAGAGATAGAAAAAATTTGTAAAATAAAAGGATTGATGAAATATAAAATGAAAAAGAAAAACTGTTTAGTATTGTATGACAAAGACCGAGTCAATGAAGTTAAAAACTTGACATATAATATATGCATATACGGCATGTTTTTTCTACGGTTGTTCATCGGATCAAGTGATCATGGCTTTCTCTATCTCACTCTTTTCATAAGTTCTGCTTTTTTCTTTCCAATGTTCATCTTCTCTAGTCTTCACCGTTGATGTTAATTGATTTTTATGATAATTTCTTTAAATCTTCACAATTCACTATGTTAATTGATTTTTATGATAATTTCTTTAAAAATCATATCAACTATAATTTGTAATTGAATGACAACATAAAACCATTTTACATTTGCACCATTCTACTCATAAATATTTAATCTTTAAAGAATAAGAATATTGCATATTATTATGAAATTAAAAACATATATAAAATAGAAAATAATTAGAGATAACAATTTTAAAAAAATAACATTTTATCATAATTAGATTATTTGAATCAAACTAACAGGATCTAATTGTATTGATACAGTTTAATTTTTTGTTAATAAAAATGTAAACTAAATCAATCTAATTCAATGTGATAAGCTCAAAATAAATTTTATCATAAACTTTATGTAGAGCCTAAATTTGGTTTATGGGTGGAAGGAAGAGATAAAGAAAGATAAAAAAAAATAGAAGCAAAAAGTTAAATTGATAAATGTGATAAATGATTTTATATAATATAAAGAGAAAGATAGAAAAAAATATTAATGAAAATAAAATAGCAGAAAAGCTGACAGTCTCTCTATATATGTATGTATTGAGGGAGAAAACTGAGTATAAAAATATAATAAATCAAGTAAAAATTATTTGTTTTACTACAAAATTATCATAATATTACAAGCATGCTGTTTTAATGTTATTTATTCCCCCAAGGGAAACGATGATTGGTACCAATTTTGTTGGACGAAGCATGGTTATCCGATAAAAAAAATGATCAAATAGGATTCGTGCTATTTCTTATAAATAGTTTTCTTATTATGTAGCAGTTTTTGACTGCACGTCGACACCGTTTCCTAAATATAAAATGCTATATATTATGCATGCATTTTTAGTCAAAATCGTTCGACAGACAATTTTTTTATTTGTATGAATCTAAGACTCATTTCTATTTATTTTTTCTTTCTATCTTTCTTTGTGTTTCCTATCACATCAAATATTAGATCTATCAACCATCATGCATATCATTTAACTTTAATAAAATTTGATACAAATAATTTTACTAATATATGAATATAATACAACGATTAAATTGATATAAATAATATTTTATATCAAATTATTAAAAGTGTAATAGTTGTTGAAATTATGCGTAATTTAATTCATCATTATATATATATATATATAATTTTACTAATATATGAATATAATACAACGATTAAATTGATATAAATCATATTTTATATCAAATTATTAAATAAGTGTAATAGTTGATGAAATTATACGTAATTTAATTCATCATTATATATATATATATATAATTTTACTAATATATGAATATAATACAACAGTTAAATTGATATAAATCATATTTTATATCAAATTATTAAATAAGTGTAATAGTTGATGAAATTATACGTAATTTAATTCATCATTATATATATATATATATAATTTTACTAATATATGAATATAATACAACAGTTAAATTGATATAAATCATATTTTATATCAAATTATTAAATAATTGTAATAATTGTTGAAATTATAGGTAATTTAATTCATCATTATATATATATATATATAATTTTTCTCTTTGATTTCTTTTTTTTCTTTCTTTTTCTCCCTTCCCAAAATTAGAATGGACGTTTACAATTTTTCTTCTTAAATAGTCTTCTTATCATACAGCAATACCTCTTTACATACTTATAATAAAATATGAACGTACAAGTGGGGTTGGAGCAATTTAGCATTCTCCTTTTCCTTAAAACAGGGGCATCATTCACATTCGCACATAAATCATCCAGAAATTGGTTTGCAAATTGCACCATCATGGCTTTCTCTATCTCATTCATTGTCTTCAATCTTCATCATCAATAATTTTGTTCTTCAATCTTCACCATTAATGTTGGATCTTCCATCTTTTGATAATCAAATATGAATATATCAATATTCCATACAATTAAAAATAATAGTGTTAACAAGACCTTTGTGTCATAAAACCAAATTGATTTTCTGTAATTCCTGTTACTTCTCTCTCTTTTTTTTACAAGAATTCTTGTTTTTTCTCATAATCTATGTTTAATCAGTTTTCCCTTAATTTCATAGTGTAACTCATAAGTTTTATACTTTTGTATGCCATTGTTTTTTAAAATTGGGATCAAATTAAAGTTCTCTACCTCCACTTATCTCGTATTCTCTTAGGTCTCACATACCATTGAAAATTTTAATGAGCCAAACGAAACTTGTTACATCTGAAGAATTTTTTTTATAAAACTTATATATACTTTTTATAATTGTGAAAGAGATAGAAAAAAATTTGTAAAATAAAAGGATTGATGCAATATAAAAAGAAAAAGAAAAACTGTTTAGTATTGTATGACAAAGACCGAGTCAATGAAGTTAAAAATCTCTTGAAGGTGGCAACTTGACATATAATATATGCATACAAATATATAGGCATACACGACATGTTTTTTCTACGGTTGTTCATCGGGTCGAGTGATTTGATTAATCAAGTTAATTAAATAGACTGATTAAATTGATTTAGGTTAGCTCGATTCATTGAATTCTTACTTCAAATTCAACTGAAACTAATAAAAACCGATTTGATTTTTGAACTTATATTTACTCAAAACAAACCAACCTGATTAGTTATATGACCCAATCGATATTCTTTGACTTTTTTTTTTTGTTTTACATCTCAAAGCATTTCAGTGTCAATCAAAGAGACAATAAATGTTAGTACTTGCCGACAAAAGTTGGAACAAGCAGAAGATAGCAGCCATTGCCAAGACATGAGCTACCATACTGACTTGTCGCCTAACAAACTTGACAACAAAGTTTTCAATATTACTAGATAAAATTTTATTGCATTGATTGCCCCCAACTCAGATACATCTGCTGAAGGCCCAAGGATGACACCCAAGTTTGTTATTAGATATTATTACGCTTTAGACTTTGGTACTTAATCATTCTTTTATTTTTGTCTTTTTCCTAAGTATGTTAATTTATTCATATTTATTTTTGTAATTTTTTATCCTATTTTGAGTAAAGAAATTAATAAGATATATAAACAGATTGATAACTACTATAAAAGATAAATCAAATAGAGATAATAGGTTATGTATTCACTTTAAAATTATTTACACCGTTCGTCTAGTCACAATTCATTATATATGTTAATTGATTTTTATGATAATTTCTTTAAGAATCATATCAATTATTATTTGTAATTGAATGACCGTATAAAACCATTTTACATTTGCACCATTCTACTCATAAATATTTACTCTTTAAAGAATAAGAAATATTTTTATATTGCATATTATTATGAAATTAAAAACATATATAAAATAGAAAATAATTAGAGATAACAATTTTTTTAAAAAATAACATTTTTATCATAATTAGATTATTTGAATCAAACTAACCCGATCTAATTGTATTGGTACAGTTTAATTTTTTGCTAAAAAATATAAACTAAATCAATCTAATTAAATGTTATAAGCTCAAAATAAATTTTATCATAAACTTTATGTACAGCCTAAATTTGGGTTATGGGTGGAAGGAAGAGATATAAAGAAAGATAAAAATAGAAGCAAAAAGTTAAATTGATAAATGTAATAAATTAAATGTTTTTATATAATATAAAGAGAAAGATAGAAAAAAATATAAATGAAAATAAAACAGCAGAAAAGCTGAGAGTCTCTCTCTCTCTATATGTATTGAGGGAGAAAACTGAGTATTAAAATATAATAAATCAAGTAAGAATTATTTGTTTTACTACAAAATTATCATAATATTACAAGCATGCTGCATGTTTTAATGTTATTTATTCCCCCAAGGGAAACGATGATTGGTACCAATTTTGTTGGACGAAGCATGGTTATCCGATAAAAAATGATCAAATAGGATTCATGCTATTTCTTATAAATAGTCTTCTTATTAAGTAGCAGTTTTTGACTGCATGTCGACACCGTTTCCTAAATATAAAATGTTATATATTATTCATGCATTTTAATCAAAATCGTTCGACAGACAATTTTTTTATTTGTATGAATCTAAGACTCAATTCTATTTATTTTTTCTTTCTATTTTTCTTTGTGTTTCCTATCACATCAAATATTAGATCTATCAACCACCATTTCATTCAATTCTAATAAAATTTAACACAAATAATTTTAATAATATATGAATATAATATAATGATTAAATTGATATAAATCATATTTTATATCAAATTATTAAATAAGTGTAATAGTTATTGAAATTATAGCTATGTAATTTAATTTCTTATATTAGATATATATATATATATATATAATTTCTCTCTTTAATTTCTTTTTCTTTTTCTTTTTCTCCCCTCCCAAAAATTAGAATGGACGTTTACAATTTTTCTTCTTCAAATAGTCTTCTTATCATACAGCAATACCTCTTTACATACTTATAATAAAATATTAACAAGTGGGGTTGGAGCAATTTAGCATTCTCCTTTTTCTTACATAAAAACAGCGGCATCATTCACATTCGCACATAAATCATCCAGAAACTGGTTTGCAAATTGCACCATCATGGCTTTCTCTATCTCACTCTTTTCATTACTCCTGCTTTTTTCTTTCCAATGTTCATCTTCCCTATCGTTATTGAACAAGGGGTCCTCCCTCTCGGTGGAGAAACACGCAGAAGACGTTATTGTCTCACCAAATCAAATGTTTTGTGCTGGCTTCTTTCAAGTTGGTGAAAACGCCTTCTCCTTTGCCATATGGTTCAACGACCCTCACACTCACAACAGCAACACCACCACCGTGGTTTGGATGGCAAACCGTGAACAACCCGTTAATGGAAGGCTATCAAAGCTTTCCCTCTTAAACAGTGGTAACATGGTCTTGGTTGATGCAGGTCAAATCACCACATGGTCATCAAACACAGCATCACATGCTCCAGTAAAGTTGCATCTCCAAGATGATGGTAATCTTGTGTTACTTGATCTCCAAGGAACCATTTTGTGGCAAAGTTTTGATACCCCAACTGATACTGTCCTTCCCGGTCAATTTCTTACCAGATACACACAACTAGTGTCTTCAAGAAGCCAGACTAACCATTCTCCTGGTTTCTATAAGATGCTCTTTGATGATGACAACGTTCTTCGTCTTATTTATGATGGTCCTGATGTCTCCAGCACATATTGGCCACCACAATGGCTACTCAGTTGGCAAGCTGGAAGGTTTAATTACAACAGCAGCAGAGTTGCAGTGTTAAATTCTCTTGGAAATTTCACTTCATCGGATAATTATGATTTTTCCACCGATGATCATGGCACGGTGATGCCAAGAAGATTAAAACTGGATTCAGACGGAAACGCTCGTGTGTACAGTAGAAATGAGGCTTTAAAGAAATGGTACGTTTCATGGCAACTCATATTTGATACTTGCACCATTCATGGGATTTGTGGTGCTAACAGCACTTGCAGTTATGATCCTAAAAGGGGACGGAGATGCTCATGTTTACCAGGATACAGAGTGAAGAACCATAGTGATTGGTCTTACGGGTGTGAACCCATGTTTGATCTTACTTGCAGCAGAAATGAGTCTATCTTTTTGGAGATACAGGGCGTTGAGTTTTATGGTTATGATCACAAATTTGTCGAAAACAGTACATACATGAACTGTGTGAATTTGTGTTTGCAAGATTGTAACTGCAAAGGGTTTCAGTACAGATATGATGATAACCAAATATTCAGCTGCTATACAAAGTTACAGTTGTGGAATGGAAGGCGTTCGCCAAGTTTTAATGGAACAATTAACTTGAGACTTCCCAACAGCAATAACTTCTCCAAGGAAGAATCTGAGAGTGCAGATGATCATGTTTGTTCTGTGCAGCTTCACAAAGACTATGTCAGAAAGCCAGCAAATCGTTTTGTGAGATTTTCTCTGTGGCTTGCTACTGCAGTTGGAGCTTTAGAAATGGTTTGCCTTTTGATGATTTGGGGTTTCTTGATTAGGTCCCACAAAAAGTCTAGTGCAGATAAACTAGGCTACCATCTTGCAACAGTGGGAATCAGAAAATATAGTTATTCTGAGTTGAAGAAGGCAACAAAGGGGTTCAGCCAAGAAATTGGAAGGGGTGCAGGAGGGGTTGTGTACAAAGGCATTTTATCAGATCAAAGATATGCTGCAATTAAGAGACTCTATGATGCTAAACAAGGAGAAGCGGAATTCCTTGCTGAGGTGAGCATCATTGGAAGGCTTAACCACATGAACTTGATTGAAATGTGGGGATATTGTGCTGAGGGAAATCATAGGTTGCTGGTGTGTGAGTACATGGGAAATGGTTCTCTGGAAGAAAATCTCTCATCTAACACACTTGATTGGAGTAAGAGATATAACATTGCTCTGGGAATAGCAAGGGTTCTAGCATATTTGCATGAAGAATGCTTGGAGTGGATTTTGCACTGTGATATAAAGCCCCAAAACATACTTCTTGATGCTAGTTATCAGCCCAAGGTAGCAGATTTTGGCTTGTCTAAGCTACTAAACAGAGATAACCTCGACAGCAAATCAACTGTTTCAACGATCAGAGGAACTCGAGGATATATGGCACCTGAGTGGGTTTACAATTTACCAATCACCTCTAAAGTGGATGTTTACAGCTACGGAATTGTTCTCTTGCAGATGATTACTGGAAAAAGCCCAACAACCGGTGTCCAAAGCATTGATGGAGAAGAATCATATAATGGAAGGCTGGTAACTTGGGTGAGAGAGAAAAGGAGTACCACATCCTGGCTAGAGCAAATAATGGATCCAGCAATCAAAACAAATTATGATGAACGCAAGATGGACCTTTTGGCCAGAGTGGCTCTGGATTGTGTTGAGGAAAAGATAGATTCGAGACCCACCATGAGCCAAGTAGTCGAAATGCTTCAAAGCCACGAAAGTAACCCGTGTAATATTAATGGTGCATGAGGTTGTATCATTAATTCTCAATGATTACTTTCAACATATTAGGCATTTGGATCCTCTCCCGCAGGAACTTCTCTCATGCTCTCTTCAGCAGCAATCTTTTCCAAGTATTATTTATACCAACATTGCACACTGAGGCATTTCTGCAACTACTGAAGTGTTATTGGAAAGGGCCTTATTTACAAGAGTTAGGATACACGTGTAGATATGCTTAATGTAGTGATATTTTCTACCTTTGTAACTGACATGGTGATATAGAGTTATGCATATAAATGTTAGAGCATCGATATACAGAAACATTATATCAGAAGGATTTTTTGAATTGAGTTATAACATGCATCCAGGTATGCCCATGCACTAAATCCATGTAATACTACACAATTATGCTTCGTAATTCACCACTTCAAGGAGAATGAAGTCTAGGAGCTTAGCTTGTTTATTAAATCATGAAATTTGTTGCCATCCATCTACATTAAATTTCAGGTAAATGATTGTTAAGCTATGCAACAGTGAAGCTTGCTGCCAATTCCTTTAAGTAATAAAGTGACATGGTTCTGCTTATTGTTTAAGAGAGGAGGAGGGGAGGGAGAGGTCAAGCACTCTTGGATTTGAATCCTTCTCACTAACAAGAGTTAACAAATTAACAACTAACATTGTCCTTTAAAAAAAAAGTCAAACATGAGAAGGGATAATTACATCAATAACAACAAATTAGAAGGATAGTGTTGGATATTTCAGCTTTAATGTTTGGCCTAAATCCCTATGCACTGAAAAGGGGAAATGTTTGATTTGGGCCCAATTTTCAAGGTGCTGACCTCGACCCATTCCAGTTTAGGGTGCTGAAATCCCTAAACCTAATTCCTCTCTATAAATATGACATTTATAGATAGAGGTCGAAGATTGAGAGAGAGACTGAGTAACACAGATTTTTGAGAGTCTCAAGTGACATTCTTGAGTGCGATTATCACCATTGTTGGAGAGGTTGAGTGAGCCACAAACATGATGTAGTTTGATCCTCTGTACTCAGTGGATATTTGATTCTGGACTAGGTCCCGTAGATTTTTCCTCTTCACAATAAAGAAAGTTTTCTCCACGTAAAACTATTTTGATTGTGTGTTTTTTTTCATCTTTATTCTCGCATTTTTTGATCTGTTTACGTTTTCGCATTTTTGGTTTGATCGTGTTTGAGGGTATTGTGAGAACAACCTTATTTACCCAACAGATAGTGGATAAAAAGGATATAAATATAACTAACAAAACTGTTGTGGACTTGTGGTTCAGGTTGGTGCACATAAGCATATAATTACAGTACATCATTGCATAAAACAGAGTCTCCCAGATTATCCAACAAAAATAAATGCAGAAACAATTGAGCAAGAATTCTGAAGGCAATATAGTAGTTTTAGGTTGGTCATCTCAGTGACACTGGAAGGAATTGGTCCTTTGAAATCACTTGAGGAAAAACAAAAATCCCTGGAAAACTAAAAAATAAAAAATGAATGTAGATGATAATTAACAGCTTATGCAAGGGGAATAAGCACATAAAGAAAAAAGTTGATTTTACTAAAGAAAAGGTTATAGAGAAGGCCGTTGTAGCAGAGGGCGAAGTCGAAAGCCTTCTAAAGAACACTAATCGGCGCCGTCTTGCCGCCAGGGCGATTTTTTTTTTTTTTTGGCGGTGTTCGGTGAGTGAGGGAGGTGTTCGGTAGTTGAGAAGAGGGAAGGGTGAACCAGAGAAGTGTGCACCATTAGATTAATTCAATGTCTCAGATTAACTGCAATAATGAATTTTTGAATGATTTGAACAACTTAATTCTTGTGAACTGTAGGATATAAATGTAAGGTGGTGACCGGTGCAGGAGAGAAGTTCCTCCAAGGTACTTATAGGATAGTTCTAAATTATCATGCATGATTCTTATTAGTCTTTGCTATATATATCATAAATAATTAAATAGGGAAACTATTAAGTAGCTCTAAATTATTATAATTTTTCTAACAAATCATTAATTTAAGTGATATTAGTATTAAATTTGAATATTGTAAATGAAAAAATATATATTTAAACAAAAAAAATTCATTAAAAATTATTAACTAAATTCTCTAATAAAGATTAATTATCAAGAAAGTTGATAAATATTTATTACCAATACCATCAATAAAATAATATTATTATTTGTGTTAATCTTTACATATTATCATTTTATTGTATTGTGGTAGAAGATACTAGGTAATTTTAAATATTATGATTCTTTTTAATTTTTATATAATATTTTTTTAGAGGAGTTTTTATATAATATATAGTTAAATATTATCAATTCTAAAATCCTATTTGATCATTTTTTTTATCGGATGTTATTGGTGTAATCATTTAATTTCATTCTATATATATCATCTAAACTTGATTTAACTTTCGAAGTATTTCTCCAATCAATTAAAAACACAACCTTGATTACATACATATGCTTCAATATCAAGTGCTTATACATTTTAGCTCACTGCGAAGAATATGGCCTGATGACGGACTAATCTCACCAATTTTTACCCAACACTCTCAACACAAGGACAACTACTCTACTCTTTGGATTCATAAGGGCTTGCAGTGACAAACTTAACTAGTCCTATTTTCTTCTCCTATAATTGTTTATGAAGAAAATACAATCGTATTCTAATTTATAATCATCATAAAACAAACTACTAACTGTGGTCATAAGCCATCATAGTAACAAATAACAACTGTATTTAAGTTAATAATTTGAAGTTTTCCCTTTTGGTAATTTGGGACTCAATGTACCTTCAAAGAAGCTGGAGAATGGGTTTTCAAGTATAGGCTTATTGCTATTTATTAAGATGTTCTTTCTTGAATGTGTTTATGGGTTCAGTTGTTCAATTCTCATGTATATTGAAAAACATATATTTAATGAAATCAACACCTTTAACGGATTTTAGTATCTCGCGGTATCAAATTTGGGCTCCGACTAGGAAATACCTGGTTCACCCAACAAAATTGTTTAAGAAATTCTTCTTTCAATCTGTTTCGAAGAGACCAGGTTAAACCAAAACATGAAATCAACGAAATCTATTTATTAAATTTAACAGCCTTACAAACATGAGTGAGTTTGCAGACACTGAAACATGAAAGAGAAAAATATAATACTGTTACAGATATTTGAGAAAGATGTATGGAAGGACCAAACCTCTAATGCCGCGGTGAGTACCTAATACGTGCACCATTTCTAAGGATTACTTTCATGGCTTTGAAGCATTTCTACTACTTGGCTCATGGTGGGTCTCCAATCTTTATTTACCTCAACACAATCCAAAGCCACTCTAGCCAAAAGGTCCATCTTACATTCATTGAAATTTGTTTTAATTGCAGGATCAATGATGTGCTCTAGCCAAGATGTGTCACTCCTTTTCTCTCTAACCCATTTTACCAGCCCTCCATTATATGATTCTTCTTCAGCATTGCTATGGACACCAGTTGTTGGGTTTTTCCCAGTTATCATCTCCAATAGAACAATTCCATAGCTGTAAACATCTACTTTGGAGGTGATTGGTAAGTTGTATACCCACTCCGGTGCCATATATCCTCGAGTTCCTCTGATCACTGAAAACTGTAAATTGTTGTTGAGGTGATTTCTGTTTAGTAGCTTGGACAAGCCAAAATCTGCTACCTTGGGCTGATAATTAGCATCAAGAAGTATGTTTTGAGGCTTTATATCACAGTGCAGTATCCACTCCAAGCATTCTTCATGCAGATATGCTAAAACTCGTGCCGTTCCAAGAGCAATGTTATATCTCTTACTCCAATCAAGTGTGTTGGATGAGAGATTTTGTGCCAAAGAACCATTCTCCATATACTCATACACCAACAACCTATGCTTTCCCTCAGCACAATATCCCCACATTTCAATCAAGTTCATGTGGTTGAGCCTTCCAATGATGCTCACTTCAGCAAGGAATTCCTCTTCTTGTTTGGCTTCATAGAGTCTCTTAATTGCAACATGTCTTTGATCTGATAAAATGCCTTTGTACACAATCCCTTCTGCACCCCTTGCAATCTCTTGGTTGAACCCTTTTGTCGCCTCCTTCAATTCAGAATAACTATATTTTCTGAACCCCATTTCCGCTTGATGGTAGCCTTGTTGATCTGCACCAGACTTTTGGCGCGTCTTAATCAAAAAAACCCAAATTATCAAAAAGCAAACCACTTCTAAAGCTCCAACTGCAGTAGCAAGCCACAGAAAAAATCTCACAAAACGATTTTCTGGCTTTCTAACATAGTCTTTGTGAAGCTGCACAGAAAAAACATGATCATATGCACTCACAGATTCTTCCTTAGAGAAGTTATTGTTCTTTGGAAGTCTCAAGTAAATCGTTCCTTTAAATCTTGTGGAACGCCTCCCATTCAGCAACTGTCTCTTTGTAAAGCAAGTAGAATATTCCCCATCATATCTGTACTGGAACCCTTTGCAGTTACAATCTTGCAAACACAAATTAACACAATTCATGTAGGTACTGTTTGGTATAAAATTACTGTCATAACCGTAAAACTCAAAACCCTGCAACTGCAAAAAGGTAGAATCATTTCCTTTGCAAGAAAGATCGAACATGGGTTCACACCCATAAGACCAATCACTATGGTTCTTTACTATGTGTCCCGGTAGACACGAGCATCTCCTTCCTCTTTTAGGATCAAAATTGCAAGTGCTGTTAACACCACAAACCCCATGAACGGTGCAAGTTTCAAATATAAATTGCCATGAAACGTACCATTTCTTTGATGCCTCATTTCTGCTGTACACACGAACATTACCGTCAGAATCTAGTGTTAATCTTCTCGGCATCACCTTGCCATGATCATTTGTGGAAAAACTATAATTATCCGATGAATTGAAAATTCCAAGAGAATTGAAAACTGCAACTCTGCTGCTGTTGAAACTAAACCTTCCAGCATCCCAACTGAGTAGCCATTCTGGAGGCCAATACGAGCTTGAAACATCAGGGCCATCGTAAATAAGATGAAGAAGGTTGTCATTATCAAAGAGCAGCTTATAGAAACCAGAGGAATGGTTGGTCTTGCTTCTTGAAGACACAAGTTGTGTGTATCTAGTAAGAGGTTGACCCGGAAGGAGAGTATCGGTTGGGGAATCAAAACTTTGCCACAAAATAGTTCCTTGGAGCTCACGTAACACAAGATTACCATCATCTTGGAGATTCAACTCTACTGGGGCATGCGATGCTGTGTTTGATGACCAAGTGGTGATTTGATCTGCGTCAAGCAAGACAATGTTACCACTGTTTAAGAGAGAAAGCTTTGAGAGCTTTCCATTAACGGGTTGTTCGCGGTTTGCAATCCAAACAACGTTGCTGTTGTTGTTGTTGTTGTGAGTGTGAGGGTCGTTGAACCATATGGCAAAGGAGAAGGCGTTTTCACCAACTTGAAAGAAGCCAGCACAGAACATTTGATTTGGTGAGACAATAGAGTCTTGTGTGTGTTTCTCCACTGAGAGGGAAGACCCCTTGTTCAGTGACGATAGGGAAGATGAACATTGGAAAGAAAGAAGCGAGAGTAGAAAAAAGAGTGACGTTGAGAAATCCATGATCGTGCAATTGCAGTAGCAGCAATGAATGCTTTCATTTAGTTGAATGTGAATTGATGCCCGTATCTGTACGTAAGAAAACGAAAAGGTTGACAATTGCATATTTTTGTATGGTTGAAAAGAAAAGACAGAGAAAACTCAGGGGCGGTTCTGGGCCCATGCAAGGTGCCCAACCGCACAGGGCCCAAAAAAATAAGGGGTCTCAAATATTAAGTACTGCAACATATGTTCAATATTAAAAACTAGAGGAGATGGTAATGTCTATTTTTAATAACCAAGAGGTCCAAGGTTCAATTCCTACCAATAACAATTTTTACTACTTTTACATTTTATTTATTTTAAAATTGCCAATTGAGGACCCCCTTTTTTAAAAAAGGAAAATATTAAACAGGACCCCCAGAAAGTTTGCCAAAGTTTGCCCCGCCCCTGAGAAAACTAATACTATAAGGAAGAGAAATTGGGATATGTGATAGTTGATATAGAAATAGAAATTGAGAGCCAGACTCCATTACCCACAGCATTAGTTAAAGTGGCACAGTCAATGCTCAAGTTCTTACTCAATAAATAACGCACTTGATCCATTCCATTCTCAAATGACAGCTTATACAATAGAAGCTATACTATAGTGTCATATATCCCTACTATTGTTTTTGTCCTAACTCTAACTCAGTTGTTCATTACAAGAAAGAGATCTTGATTAATCTGGAGTTCAGTTAGGAAATAAGTAAATTATGGCCAAAACAATTTTCAGTCAAAGATCGAACTCTCGTATGTATACCCCTACTATTTAGCACCACTTAGCTATATTACTATCCCTACTACACATAGATAATTATATCGGCCAACTCCCACTAAGTCAAGAGTGTTATAAGATGGGTGGACTTGTTGGTTGAAGGGGGAATAGAGGAGAGAGAAGTTGTGGATTAGAATCTCTCCAACTAATAAAAACTAAAAGCATTAACAACTGGTCAATAAAAAAAAATTCCGGCCGAATCCACAAAGGTCAGATCATTGACAAAGCTAATACAGTGAGTTGCCAATAGCAATATTCCCATTTAGCATACAGTACATATACCCTTGTATGTATGTGATATTGCACCTTTTATAGAAAGTTTAATTAGATCCATCATGATCAGCTGCGGCAATAATTATTTAATGAGACAACGATCTGCAACTCCTCAGCGTCTCCTGAATCTCAGCTATCATCAGACCAAGCCATTCAAATAAACTTATTTTTAGATATTGCCAGATGAAGACTATGAGCAAATAAAGACAACAAAAAAATGCAGGAACTTAGACTAATAAAAATTGGAAGATTCTATATTAAACAAAAGAATAACTTAATATAGTCTTGAAAATAAGACATCCAATGGATTGATATCAAATAACGATAGAAATTGTTTTGCTAAAAATGAATAAAACAATATCTGGCTGCTTTTAGTATTCAGAAATTTCTTTTTTCATTCATGATTTTTCCTTTTCCTCCATCAATCAATGTAAGCTCAGTTCAAAATCCAATCTAGATCCAAAATCAAAATGAGCTTAAGTGAAAACCCCTTTCATGGTAACGACACTGTCTTATTCCTTAGGCTTAGGGTTTGAGATTACCAGTACATGGTCGCTGACTCTGTCATCAATGTTATCTGGATACTATTTAACTAGATCAGTTGTTCTACTTAATTCATGGTTAAGATATCTTTTTTGTACTCATTAAATGGGATATGTTTAGATTTATTCCCTACAAAATTTTAATACATTTTTCATTCTAATAAAATTAAATGTGTCAAATTTTAGCATGTAATTAATTAGATTTGGATGAATCCAAACCTACTTGACGATTTTAAGTATGAAACAAAGTTAATAATTGCATGATATTATTAACCTATTACGAGACAAAGTTAACTATTTTCAAACTTTTCAATGAGCTCATGAAATTTTTAATAATAAAGTATGTTTTTTGTCTTTAAATTTTTTAAAATTTATAATTTTAGTCCTCAAACTTTTATTCCGTCAAGTGTTTTATTTCTTTTCATTTATTTTGGATGTTAAAGTGATGATTTTGTATTTATTTTATTACATTTTTTAACAGCTAAAAATTGTATAAATATAAATTAATACTCAAGGCTGAAACAATCTTTATCTGTTTGGTACTACAAAATATAAATTAACGAGTCTTTTATTTGATTAAGCAATCTTACACACATGTATAATACGTTTTTGGATTTTTGGAAAGAAGAAAGAGGAAAAAAAAAAAAAAAAAACAACACAAACAATTACAATTAGAAACACTTACCGAGATTAACTACAGACAGAAGCACACCAATCTAAAGGATTAAAACTTAAATATAGCTTGAAAATCAAATTCTTAATGGTTCACTTTCACCTTTCTTGAACGAACATAAGAAAAACAAAGAAACGAAGCTACCAATTCCCACAAATAAAGAATGGGTTCATAAATCGATCGCATAGAAACTGCTAGCAGAGCATATCCATCAGTGTGCATCGCTTTCATGGCTCTGAAGCATCTCAACCACTTGCTTCATGATGGGCCTAACATCTTTATCTTCCTCTACACAGTCCAAAGCAACTGTACTGTAGCCAAAATTTCCATCTTATTCACATCATGACTTGGCCCAATTGTAGGATCCATGATTTGTATTGCGAAATCGGCAAGTATACCGTTCGTTCAAGTAATAAAGTGATAAATAAGTTATCGTCCCACAGAGATTGTTGCGCCAATTGAATTATAACTAATATCTAAAAGTTGGATGATAAATATTTTAAAAAAGAGAATTGTGTTGTGTGTGTGTGTAATCGATTGAACTTGAAATCTAAACTATGAACATTAATTGATTGGAAACAAGTACCTTCGTGTTGTGACAATATAAAGGCGATAGTAGTTAAGGCAACCCACACTTAATGCTTCCCACCTTTTGCATAGATTGTTTATTATGTTCATTCATTACAACTTACTCAAATCATGCATCTTCATGAACTGGTGGTTCAGTTCTAATCTCTTAGTTACATAAACCCTTTGACCCACTCAAAAACTCTAATTCCTTAGTAGCTTTCATGAGGCCAAGCATTAAGTTAATGCACAAAACGATTTGCAAAAATGCATTTCTATTCCTAGATAATGTAAAGTTTGTCACTTTACCCAAGTCCAAGAATAGAATCCCAATATTCCTATTGTGAACCTTAACTTCCAATACCTCACTAGAGTGATCAATTCCAACAAGGTAACAATGCACATACAAGTAAGATAAAGTGAAGTAATTTGATATAAAAGAACAATAATATTCAATCCAATCCAAAGGGGGTTACATCAAGTGTTGGCCCTAATTACAAATGAAAACTAGCCAAACCTAATCATGGCTGGCCTTGGTACATCAAAAAGAAGCATGCTCAGCTGATACACAAGCAAGGAGAAGGTAGAGAAGAAGGGAAGAATCCCACTTGCATCACAACTCCAAGCCCTAGCTAAGCACTTCCAAGCTCCCTTCAATTAGCTTCTTCAGTGGTATTTTCATGCAAGAAGTGTCTTCAATGCTGTGGGCCTTTGGTATTTAAGTTTGGGAAGTGAAACTCCCAAATTGCCCTCAGCAGAGTGCAGAGAATTGTAGTTGTCGTGTCTCCACGCTAATGGCGTGAGATTCGCGCTGATGGCGTGGGAAAACAGAAGAAAATACCTTGTTCTCCATTTGCTAGCGCTGATAGCGCCAGATCCACGCTGATGGCTCCACACAATGAGTGAAATTCCTTCTGGTTCTGCTGCCTGGCGCTGGAGGCGTGAACTTGGTGCTAGTGGCGCCATGGACTCTGTTCAATTGGATTGTTTTGGTGTATTCCTGCTACAAAAAAGCTTAATTCAATTGAAAGTATGGCATGGAAGGAATCATCACAGTTTATCACATTTATGGGCAATTATCGACTATTTATGATTGACTCTTGCTTCTAATAGCTTAGAAAGTAGCATATGCTAGGTGCATATCAATTTGCTGCACCCAAGATGTTCTTCTCTTTTTCTCTCTCACCCATATTACCAGCCTACCATTGTGCGGTTCTGTTCAATCAACTGTTTCAACATCCATGTTGGACTCTTTCCTGTTATCATCTCCAATAGAACAATTCCATAGCTATAAACATCAACCTTTGAAGTGATTGGTAAATTGTAAACCCACTCAGGTGCCATATACCCTCTGGTTCCTCTGATCATTGAAAAGTTTGAATTTTTTAGGATATTTCTATTATGCAGCTTGGACAAGTCAAAACCTGCTATGCTACCTTGGGCTGATAAATTGAGTCCAACATTTGCAAAATACTAGGACACTTAGTATATGTAAGAAAAATATATTATATATGTAAAATGTTATTTTTGTAGCAGTGCTAAGATTGTCTAACGTTTTTCTAGGCTTTTGTCAAATAAAACTAAAGTGTTCACTTGGCCGTTGTTCGGAAGCATCCAACCATTTTATATAAATGCTTTTACAACAGCCTATATATTCTATCCTCATATTTCTAGGACAACGAAATATCTGAGTTAAAACTTGTTGATTTTGATTTTGATAAATTGAGACGTCCTGTTTGTTATAAGGCAACTTAGGCAATTGTCTTAATCCTCCTTAAAAATTTAGTGCTTATTGCTTGATATCAAGGCCCTTTAGACAAGAACCTTAGGTTCATTAGCATATCACGGGCTTAAATATTTAAGTTGTTAGTATAACACTATTATTAAATCTCAATGATACATATATGCATTAGGCATTTAAGAGATAATAATAGTGTGCGGCTGAAAGCAAACAAGTGAAATGGGCAATTAATAAAAGAAGAAAAATTGTGAAATTGTGATTTTGATTGAGTAAATATAATATTGAACTTTTGTTTCTAATGGTTAACTTTTCGATACTCACACTCTGATATTTTACACATTGATATTTCACTCAATTTTTGTATTGATCATAATTTTTCATAGGTAATCTTTTTAGAGATTTTGATAATTAGTTTTGTGAGGATCAATGATTGTCCCCATAAACTAACACGATATTTTTCAGTGTGTTTTGTCATCACTAACACGTTTTCAAAAATCTTCTCAGAAAGTCACTCATTCCATAATTGTTTCAAGTCAAGCACACTTAATTGAAGAATTCTTAAGTGATTAACTATCAAAAAGTAAATGCATCTTATTGATATAAATAATATTAATTAATTCATTTAAGTTAGTTTTAATTGTACAATGTCACAATACAACCTTAAATCCCTTTCATTCTTATGTAATTCAATAATTAGGGTGTTACAACTCCCCTTATGAATGCTTTATTTAATTTATCTAATCTCACCATTATACTTGCAATGATAGTATGAATAATAAATATAAGAATTCATGTTTCTTTTCCATTACAAAGTAGAATTTACCTATATTTTTAGGTTAAATTAGATTTTTAGTCCTCTAATTTATTATTTAGGTTCAATTTTATCCTTTAATTTTTTTTCAATGTGGTCCTTTAATTTTTAAAATTGATTCAATTTGATCCTTCCACATAAATTATAAGAAATCACACTTTGTAACAGATTCAGAACGCCACAAAATGCACATTTAAAAAAAAATGAATCAATTTTAAAAATTAGAAGATCAAATCGGTGGGATCAATTTATCTTACTTTTTACATATTAGTTAAATTTAAATTTTCTATCTTTCAGAGATTAATCTATTAATCAATCACCCTTTAATGGGCCACATATTATAAGATTCTTTTTCTTAAAAATATGCACTTTTCCAAACCCAGAAAATTGAAGGAATTTTGGTATTTTTTTTTTTTGCAACAAATATTTTTCTGTATTTACCCTTCTGAATTTTTCTATATTATAAGCAAATAAATAGATTCTTAAGAAGTTTTCATCACAATCTGTTTCGAATAGATCACGTTAATCATAAGACTTCAAACAAGGGAAATTTATTTATCTTAAACAATTACAAACACGACATGAAAGAGAAAAATATAGAAATAGAAAAAGTATATATATAGAAGCATTCTAAAATGTAAAATCTACTTCGTTTACTGTCATTGAAATAAAGTGACAGGACTCTCTTATTCTTGCGGTGAGTGCCTGATACGTCGAAAGTAGCCATCAAGAGTTAATGATAGCTATATTATGAGGTATACCATTAATTAGTATTGTGAGGATCATGAAACGTAACCATCAAGCATTGATGATATAACGGGATCACTTTCATGTCTTTGAAGCATTTCTACCACATGGCTCATGGTGGGCCTTACATCTTTGTCTTCCTCCACACAGTCCAAAGCAACTGTAGCCAAAAGGTTCATCTTACATTCATCATAATTTGTCTTAATTGCAGGATCAATGATGTTCTCTAGCCAAGATGTGGCACTCCTTTTCTCTCTCACCCATGTTACCAGCCTTCCATTGTATGAGTCTTCTCCATCAATGTTTTGAATACCGGTTGTTGTTGGGCTCTTCCCAGTTATCATCTCCAATAAAACAATTCCATAACTGTAAACATCAACCTTAGAGGTGATTTCTAAGTTCAGAACCCACTCAGGGGCCATATACCCTCTGGTTCCTCTGATCATTGAAAAACTTGAATTGTTGAGGTTGTTTCTGTTTAGTAGCTTGGACAAGCCAAAATCTGCAACCTTGGGCTGATAAGTAGCATCAAGAAGTATGTTCAAGGGCTTTATGTCACAGTGCAAAATCCACTCCAAGCATTCTTCATGAAGAAATGCCAGCACCCTTGCCGTTCCGAGAACAATGCTGTATCTCTTACTCCAATCAAGTGTGTTGGATGAGAGATTTTGTGCCAAAGAACCGTTCTCCATGTACTCATACACCAGCAACCTATGCTTTCCCTCAGCACAATATCCCCACATTTGAATCAAATTCATGTGGTTGAGCCTTCCAATGATGCTCATTTCAGCAAGGAATTCTCCTTCACCTTGCTTAGCATCATACAGTCTCTTAATTGCAGCATGCCTTTGATCTGATAAAATGGCTTTGTACACAACCCCTCCTGCACCCCTTCCAATCTCTTGGCTGAACCCCTTTGTTTCCTTCCTCAACTCCGAATAACTATATTTTCTGAATCCCACCGCTGCAAGATGGTAGCCTTGCTGATCTGCACTAGACTTTTGGCGGTTCCAAATCAAGAAACCTGAAATCAGGAAAAAGAAAATCACTTCTAAAGCCCCAAATGCAGTAGCAAGCCACAGAAAAAATCTCACAAAACGATTTTCTGGCTTTCTAACATAGTCTTTGTGAAGCTTCACCGGACAAACATGATCATATGGACTCACAGATTCTTCATTGGAGAAGTTATTGGTGATTAGCAGCCTCAAGTAAACTGCTCCGTTAAAACTAGGTGAACGCCTCCCATTCAGCAACTGTCTCTTTGTAAAGCAAGTAGAATAGTCCCCATCATATCTGTACCGGAACCCTTTGCAGTTAGAATCTTGTAAACACAAATTCACACAATTCATGTAGGTAATGTTTGGTATAAAATTACTGTCATAACCGTAAAACTCAAAACCCTGCATCTCCAAAAAGGTAGACGCATTTCCATTGCAAGTAAGATCAAACATGGGTTCACACCCATAAGACCAATCACTTTCATTCTTTACTTTGTATCCTGGTAGACACGAGCATCTCCTTCCCCCTTTAGGATCATAATTGCAAGTGCTGTTAACACCACAAACTCCGTGAATGGTGCAACTATCATATATGACTTGCCATGAAACGTACCATTTCTTCAAAGCCTCGTTTCTACTGTACACACGAACGTTATCGTCAGGATCAAGCGTTAATCTTCTTGGCATCACGGTGTCATAATCATATGTGGAAAATCCATAATTATCCGAGGAATTGAAATTTCCAAGAGAATCCAACACTGCAACTCTGCTGCTGTTGTAATTAAACCTTCCAGCTTCCCAACTTTTTTGCCAAGGATGTGGCCAATATGTGCTTGAAACATCAGAACCATCATATACAAGACGAAGAACGTTGTCATCGTCAAATAGAAACTTAAAGAAACCAGATGAATGGTTAGTCTGGCTTCTTGAAGACACAAGTTGTTTGTATCTGGTAAGAGGCTGACCCGGAAGGAGAGTATCGGATGGGTAATCGAAACTTTGCCACAAAATGGTTCTTTGGGGATCAATTAGTAACACAAGATTCCCATCATCTTGAAGATGCAACTTAACTGGGACATCTGATGCTGTATTTGATGACCAAGTTCTGATTTGACCTGCATCAACTAACACCATGTTACCACTGCTTAATATGGAAAGCTTTGAGAGCCTTCCATTAACGGGTTGCTCACGGTTTGCCATCCAAACCGCCGTGTTGTTGTGAGTATGAGGGTCGTTGAACCATATGGCAAAGGAGAAGGCATTTTCACCAACTTGAAAGAAGCCAGCACAGAACATTTGATTTTGGGAGACAATAACGTCTTCTAAGTAGTTCTCTACTGAGAGGGAAGATCCCTGTTCAATGAGAATAGGGAAGATGAAGAAGATTGGAAAGAAAGAAGCAAGAGTAGAAAAAAAAGTGACATCAAGAAAGACATGGTCGGGAATTAATTGCAGCAGAAGCAGTTGATGCTTTATGAGTGAATGTCTGTACTTAAGAAAAACAATTATTGTATTATCTATATATGGTGAGATCTTGCCGTGGTCTGTCTTTTACAATCGATGACTCCGGTCAATCTTTGTTGGAAAATGATGCGCGGACCCTTGAATTTAATAAATTTGATCCGTGCAACTCACGAGATTAACATATTTATTTAAGTAAAAAGATAATAAATAAATAAAAATGAATAGTTATTGACTTTAAAATCAATTTGTCCATGGAATTAAATTGGAAAGACTTGTTGCAGCAGCGTTGTGGATACTTTATGAGTGAATATTTGTACATAAGAAAAACAGTTATTGTAAGTTTTTTTTTTTCTCGATACCTTTGTATTAATTGTTGAATTAAGTAAATGATTTTCACAGTACATTTTTCTGACATAAATACAAATTGATTTACAAAAATCTTGGTCTCTCTCCTCAAGCGATGTTCAATAACTTTCTCCCATAATTTCATAGTATGACTCATATGCTTATTGCCTTTAGAACAATTCTAGATATCTCACTTGTTTTCGTAAATAGACACAAACATATTTTTCCTCCAAGCATCATACATCTTATTTGTTTGAAGAATCTTATTGAAAAGATTGGTCAGTCATTTTATTGCCACGTTCCCCTGGTCTCTCCATACTTCAATAGGGACTTCATCTGGTCTTAAAGTTTTATAATTTTTCATCCTCTTTAAATCCTCCTTAATTTCATGTGTGTTAATTCTGTACAAAACTTCTATTTAGATCATCATAAGCATCATTCAAGTCCATCTCACTTTTATCGTTATTCTCATTAAAAAGTTTGTTAAAATAGTTCATACATCTTTCATTTACATCTTCATCTTTTACCAGAAGTTTTTTATTTTCATCCTTAATGTATTTAACTTGGATGAGATCTTTACTCTTTTTATCCCTCATTTTATGCAAGTTTATATATATTTTCTCACCATCCTTGTTCACAAGGTTTTTATATAAATCAGCGAAAACCTCGTCTGTGGCTTCCTACACTGTTTTCTTTGAATTTAATTTTTCTCACTAATCTAAATTTTTGCAAGGTCTCGTTGGCACTTTTATAAAAAAAAAAGGGTAAAAAATGTTTGATTGACGTTTACAATACTATCCAACTCCTTATGAGAGAGAGAAAAAAATAGAAAGAAATAAAGATGATAGAGTTTATGATGTAACAAAAAAAATAAGGTATTAATAAAATATTTAAAATTAGAAGATATACTTATATCATTATTTGTTGTGTCTAAGTTCAGCAATAAAGTTATGTTTTGTTGATATGTATATAATATTATATTCTTCTTTATTTTTGCATATAACTAGAAGCTCTCTTAATAATGAAGAAGTAGTTATCCTTATATCATTACTCTATAACAAAACAGTTAGTAATTTAAAATTATTCATGAGAAAACTCTAGCAATGACACATAATTCAACATTTTTTCATCGCTCCAATCCAACATCATTGAAGTTGGAGCGCTTGCTGGAGACGGGGTGTATCTGTTTGTTGCAGATAATTTTAATATTATATTCCTTTTATGTTCATAAAGAACTTGACTGTTATGAATCAGAGACTACTGTATACATATATAATGGATGGGATTTGTTAAAATAAAACCTAAATTTTCAAATATTCAAAACACGAGGTTGCTCGAATACTAGTTTCTCTTCACTATTCCAAACGCCACATTCACCATTTGATTTTGAACCCATACTTCTTTATTCTCTTAGGAATCTTTATTTTTCTTATACAAGAGACGCCGGAGAAGATGCAACTTGATTTGAAAAGAAATCTGGAGTCTCATGACGTACAATTGCCGTCACAATAAAGGCAATGCATGAATAGTACTGTCAAGAAGCACGTCTATTTATCTTGCCGTTATTCAGCTCCCACCAATTGCCGTGAAAAGTCATTCTCTCGGAATTTATGAAGGCTCGAATTAATTGTTTCCAAAGTATCCATCCTCATGGGCAAATGACTGTTTAGGGATAATTTAGATAAATTATAAATGCAGGTAAATTTTAAATAAAAAATTAGAAATTGATAAGTCGTATGATATCTAACAAAGTTTTAATTCAAAATCATAAATCAGTTTTCAACTTTTTGCTACTTTTTTTTTCTTTTCTATTAAAGTTGTAAGAAAAATTATGAGTTCTTAATTTTTTTTTAAAATATGACTTTAAAGTCATAAATAATATTTAAATTAATTTTTTTATTTTTAGTTTTATTTAATTTTTATATTGTTGTATATTCTTTTATTTAATATTTTTTATATTTTTGTATATTGTTTTTATTTAATATTTTTATAATTTTATATTGTTTTACTTAATATACGACTTTGTATATTATTTTTAATTTTATTTAATATTTTCTATATTTTTGTATATTTTTATTAAATATTTTTGTATATTATTTATTTAATATATTTTCTATAAATGAAGCACTAATAAAATAAAATTGTAGTTATATGTATGATTTTAAAGTCGATTTAATTGGAATGTACTATAATTAGAAGAAAAAAATCTTAACATTAGGGAAAAAAATATAAAAAATATTAAATAAAAACAATATACAAAAATATAAAAATATTAAATAGAATAATATATATAAATATTAAATAAAAATAAAAATAAATAAATTATTTAAATAAATTATTTACGACTAAAATCCTTAGCTAAGGGGCTTATTAGCTTTTCTATTTAAACACCGGTTTAACCCTTTCAATGTCAGCAAAATCTAAATTACAATCAAAGATTAATAGTATTTTTTGGTTAGTTGGACTTAACGTAATGAGCAAGAGAAGTTTTATCCTTTTTCCAGTTTCTTGTACATATTAATAGAATGTGTGTATCTTATTCCAGTTTGTTAATTCATTTTTTCTTTGGACTGATAAATGTAAGGTGATAGGTCATATAAATTAGATATTTTTTCTTCCAAATCCTGTTTCATCAATGGTTTTGATGTTTGCACGTTAAATTTTATAATTAGTGTTTTTTATTACTGAGATTGGTTAGTGAGGAAAGTCGTGGAAACTGTTTTTATTGACTATATATCCAAACTGCCGTTACGATTGCCGCTATAAGTATTTAACATTTGCCGGTAATGATATCTTTACCGACCCTGGATTCGCTGGCCAAAATTGAATTGGCAGTAAATATAATAGTGACTATTCTTATTGCGACGTGAGAAAGGGGGTGTATCCAGTGAGAATGCTTTTCGTACATGAAAGTGAAAGGAATAAATAATCATTATTGCAACGTGTCGTAAAGGTCATTTGAGTTCTTTGTAACACTTAAATAACTTTAAGTCTTATTTATTCATTCATATATGGTAATATCACCAAGAATTATATTTTCAATTAGTACTCACACGATCTTAAAAGTTAGTTACTTGAAAAAGTTTTCTACAATTTTCTTTTAATCTTAATATTGAAAAATGATCTAATTATCTATATTTATAATTCTCATTTTGCAGAATAAGAGTTTTTATTATTTATTTTTTTATCATGTTATAAGTGTGAAGTATTTTTTTCCAAAGACTATTTTTACTGAAAAATCTTTTAAAATGGACTATTTGTCGTTAGAGGTATTTCAGAGATGTCTGTGATCGAATAAATAATTCCACAAATAAATCGTATCGAATTAGAAAATGGAAAGATTTGTACAAATTATATCCTTCGTGGTCACTTTATGAAAAATCGTTAAGTATCAACATGTTAGATACATGTGACTCGATTGGTGAAATAGTTAGCAATGTTTATTGGAGTCTCCACTTTGAAACAATATTTTTTTCACCTACAAGACTTAAACATGATATTTTGTTTAAGAAATCCAAATTTAATTTCACTCGGACTAATATCAACATAATTTTAATTAATTTTTAGTTTAATTATATCCAGTTAAATTATATAGTTGACTTTTTTTTTTATGTTGCACCCTCGCATAATTTACTACCTGTACATGATATACACTTGAGAATGAGGTTTCTAGAAGTGCGAAGGGGGTTCTAAGAAAAGTGCGACTGTGTGAAGTGCGAAGGGGGTTCTAAAAAAGTAAGACTGTGAAGTGCGAAGGGGGCTCGTGCAAAAGTGACTTGAAGATGTCTCATATGCTATGTTAAAACTTCAGAACACGAATTAAATTGCTATAAAATATTAGCTAGTGTCATGATGTCCAAAACATGTGTTTAGAGTGGTTCTTCCTTTCCCGTTTTTCTCGCAAGAGAACTAAAACTTTCTTTCTTATTGCACAGATAACCATTGATGTACATAGCACTAAAATGCATCTCTCATTTACCCACATTTGAATTCTACACAATTTGAGGCTCCAGTACGTGATTTGGGGTGGAGGTCTAGAGGGAGAATGCTTAAATTATCTTGGCAGAGTAATGCAAAGTCTCCATTTCTTGTTTATCCTTGTCGTCAAAAAAATTAGTTTTTAGCCGCTAAAATATGTTTAAGACCTTTTAAACAAGTTATTCATATAATTTCTGGTGATTTTTAGTCACTAAAAACATAATAAAATAATAATAATAATAAATTAAACATCACCTCATCATTTAACTTCCAAAATAAATGAAAATGACTAAAATAGATGGAATAAAGGTTTGAGAACTAAAATCTGTCGCCGAAAAGTTCAAGAACGAAAATCATAAATTTAAAAAAGTTTAAGGACGAAAACATATTTTATCTTATTACAACGTGTGATGAAGGGCATGTAAGTTTTTCATAACTCTTAAGTAACTTTAAATCTTATTTATTCATTCATTTAAGGTAATATAACCAAGAATTATATTTTCAACAAGTACTCACACAAACTTGCATCCAATACGAGTATGGCTTTGTCAATCACACTCTTTCTTGTAGCATCGTTATTGTCTTTCCAAATTTCATCTTCTTCATCATCATTGAGAAAGGGATCTTCCCTCTCAGTGGAAAATCCACAACACGTTCTTGTGTCACCAAATGGCATGTTCTCTTCTGGCTTCCTTGCCATTGGTGAGAACGCATATTCATTTGCAATATGGTTCACTGAGCCTCATTTCCACAGCCCCAACACTGTCACTTGGATGGCAAACCGTGACCAACCCGTGAATGGGAAGGGCTCGAAACTTTCCCTCACACACGCCGGCAACATAATTTTGATTGATGCTGGTTTTAACACTGCTTGGTCTTCAAACACCGCTTCATTAGCCCCAGCAGAGTTGCATCTCGAAGATGATGGCAATCTTGTGTTACGTGAGTTGCTAGGAACCATTCTGTGGCAAAGTTTTGATTTCCCAACCGATACTCTCGTTCCTGGCCAACCTCTTACCAGACACACACTACTTGTGTCTGCAAGAAGCCAGAGTAACCATTCCTCTGGTTTCTATAAGTTTTTCTTCAGCGACGATAACATTCTTCGTCTTGTCTATGATGGCCCTGATGTTTCCAGCAATTACTGGCCGAATCCCTGGCAAGTAAGTTGGCATATTGGAAGGACTCTATTCAATAGTAGTAGAATTGCAGCGTTGAATTCTCTTGGCCGATTCCGTTCATCAGATAATTTCACTTTTGTGACATCTGATTATGGGATGGTGCTGCAGAGAAGGTTGAAATTGGATTCTGATGGTAATCTCCGAGTTTATGGTCGAAAAAGTGCGGTAGAGAAATGGTATGTTTCATGGAAAGCAATTAGAAATGATTGTATAATTCATGGGGTTTGTGGACCCAACAGCACTTGTGGTTATGATCCAAAGCGTGGAAGAACATGTAAGTGTCTTCCAGGGTACAGATTGAGGAATCACAGTGATTGGTCTTATGGGTGTGAACCCATGTTTGATCTCACTTGCAATTGGAATGAGACTGCTTTCTTGGAGATGCGTGGTGTTGAGTTTTATGGCTATGATAATTATTATGTAGAAGTTAGTAACTATAGTGCTTGTGAGAATTTGTGCCTGCAAAATTGCACTTGTCAGGGGTTTCAGCACTCCTATAGCCCAAGAGATGGCCTCTATTACAAGTGCTATACCAAAACACAATTACTCAATGGACAGCGTTTACCAAGATTCCCAGGAACAACATACTTGAGAATTCCTAAGAGTTATAGCTTATCTGTCAAAGAATCTGCTATTGACAGTGTAGATGATCATCATGTTTGTTCAGTTCAACTTCAAAGAGCTTATAGCAAAACAATTGAAAGCCGTATTTTGAGGGTTTTGCTGTGGTTTGCTACCGCACTTGGAGCTTTTGAAATGGTTTGCATTTTTGTGGTTTGGTGCTTCCTAATTAGGACAAGCCAAAAGTCTAATGCAGATCAACAAGGCTACCATCTTGCAGCAACAGCATTCAGAAAGTTTAGTTACTCAGAGCTGAAAGAGGCTACAAAGGGGTTCAGTCAAGAGATTGGAAGAGGTGCAGGAGGGGTTGTGTACAAAGGCATTTTATCAGATCAAAGACACGCCGCAATTAAGAGACTCAATGAAGCTAAACAAGGAGAAGGGGAATTCCTTGCTGAAGTGAGCATCATTGGAAGGCTCAACCACATGAACTTGATTGAAATGTGGGGATATTGTGCTGATGGAAAGCATAGGTTGTTGGTGTATGAGTACATGGAGAATGGCTCTTTGGCACAAAATCTCTCATCCAACACACTTGATTGGAGTAAGAGATACAACATTGCTCTGGGAACGGCAAGGGTTCTAGCATATCTGCATGAAGAATGCTTGGAGTGGATTTTGCATTGTGACATAAAGCCACAAAACATACTCCTAGATTCCAACTATCAGCCCAGGTTGGCAGACTTTGGTTTGTCTAAGCTCCTCAACAGAAATAACCCCAACAATCCAAGCATCTCAATGATCAGAGGCACAAGAGGATATATGGCACCTGAGTGGGTTTTTAACTTGCCTATCACATCCAAGGTAGATGTTTATAGCTATGGAATTGTTGTTTTGGAAATGGTAACTGGGAAAAGCCCAACAACAAGTATCGATGACAGTAATGGTAAAGAGACATATGATGGGAGGCTGGTGGCATGGGTGAGAGAAAAAAGGAGCAACAGCAACACATCTTGGGTGGAGCAAATAATAGAGCCTGCTATTGGACCAAATTATGATAAAAGTAAGATTGAAATTTTAATCACAATGGCTTTGAAATGTGTAGTGGAAGACAGAGATTCAAGGCCCAACATGAGCCAAGTAGTTGAGATGCTTCAATGTCACGGCAGTGATTCTCATTGATAATTCGGTACTGTCTCATTCTTCATCGTCAATTTCAACATAGTACATATCATAGCTAGATATTTTTTACTTAAAAAAAATATCATTGTTATGAAATTACATAAATTTTCTTTGTTTATAGACATCTTTCAGATATAATCCTATTTGAAACATGATTCAGTACTTAATGTAGACACTTCTCTAAATAGAGATTCAAACATTGTTCATTGCCCCTTTTTGGTTTTTTTTTTTTTACAAGGGTCACATTAAAGTTTGAACCTATAATCTCTTGCATACTATCCAAATCCCCTACCCCAACTAGGCCCGCTCTAGTGATTCTCTTTTTGGTTTATCCGATGCTTCCTCAAAAAAACTAGAGAGATGTATTTCCTTACCCCAAAATAATAAAATAAATATAATAACTGTCCGTTAAATTTGAGAAAATTTTGATTCTACAAATTTATTCATTCACAAAAAACTATAATAAAAAAAAAAAAACATGCACTAATGTGTTTGTTTAACAGAGGATTAAATAAAACAATTCAAATTGATTTGTTTTTTCAGGTAAACAAATTGTTGTATATAAGACATTTGCTATAATCTTATGAAATGAATGACTATGACTTGAAACCTTTTAATCAGGTTTAAGAGATAGAACTAAACATTTACAAAGTATCCCAAAATCAATAGAATCCCATACTTATCATTACATGTGGTACATGGGAGAACCCTTTCTTAAGGGGTCGTCCACTAAGGCACCCAAACCATCAATGAAAATCTCAACCAAGTAGTAATTTGCTGAATTACACGGTAGTTTACATGTCAGACCAGGTACAATCTCTCGTGTGTTCGTCTAGTAAACCATCTTCCCTTTGTTCTACCTTTTCTATTTCCCTGTCATATTTCAGATTTTGCAACTAATCTGGTATGGTTACAAAAAGACCACCCGTCAACTAAACCGTGAAGTGAATGTAATGTACAATGCTATGATATGGCAACTGAATCTTGGCTCATAGACAAAGGAAGCTCTTCAGTCCTTATATTCAAGTTCTCATTTTCCAATTCCACAGTAGTTTCTGTGGATTTGCTAAAAGTATCAGAAGGAATGTTGATTCCAGTGAAGCCAATCATGACAGCTATCGCTCCAAGGTAATCCATAAAGCGCGGAGCATTGCCAATCAAGGTATCCACAATGGCAGCCAATGGGACCTGAATTGTAAGACCAGCTGTAGCTACTGTGGTAGATGTGAGAAGAACAGCCTTGGCCCACAAGTAATCACTCAGCACATTATCCAGCAATCCTAGTTTTGAATAGGAAAAAATCCATACATTATGAAATGTACAAGTCAAATAGAGTGACGAAAGTCATCAACTATAGTACCAATACAAAATCCATGAGTTAAAAGGAATTTTTGAAAGCAATAAAATATCAGTTGTCTTAGAGGAAGTGAAGTACTGGACATCTGTTGCATATAAAGTTTAAATGTAGGAAAAATATACAACTCTTTAAAGTTTGAGGAGTAAATGTAGATTTATTTTCCACATCTACCATAAAATAGGAAACTCAATAAGCAAAAATATAAGAATGCAAATGGCTTTCTAGCTTCTCATCACTTCACTATGAATGTCAAAAGTGAAGTAATAATGCATAGTTCTGTTTTTAAGTTTGACAATTCTAATACAGGTTAATAGCTTTATTATTTTATGGAAATTTAACATAATCTCTGTAACCATATTCTGCATTATATGTATTTAGTTAATGAAGGTGCTCTTGAGTCTAGGTCTTCTTGACAAATACTAAAGACGTCCAATATCTCCAATAAACTAGCAAATGAAAAGCATTTCTTGAGAAAATCTAATTAAGCCTTGCAAAACAAAAATTATGCACAATAAAAAGAAGTTAGCAATTTCTTTTTTCCTTTCCACTGTTTCCTATCTCTGTTTACAGGTAAGGTTGTGTTTATGTTGACACTTCCTAGATCCCACAATGGTAGGAACCTCATGGACTAGGCCATCCTTCAAACGAGTTTAATCCAATTTCACATTAGTTTATTTCCAACTCTCTAAAAATGCTTAAAATGATGTGGTTTCTCACAAGTAAAACGTGCCAATTCAGAGCACAAGACTCCCACCTAATGGGATCTAGAAAGGGTAGATATATGCATCCTTAACTCCACAAGTGGACAGGTTATTTCTAGGATTTTAAACCATGATTAGCAGGTCACTTGACAGCAACCTTACCATTGCACCAGGGTTCGCCCTCCATGTGCTTTCTTATAGCTGGATAATAACATGGTAAATTCAAGTTTTCCGCTCTAAGCTTCGACATGGGTTCACATTACCCACAACAATTGACATTATTAATAATTTGCTTGATTATCATAAAATCTTATTTTTAGGTCTAGGACCCTGGTATGTGAACACAACATTGGGTTTCCAACTAATATGGTTCAAGCAAAGGTAGACCCACTTAGGTAACAGAACTCTCCCTAGCGAGTTTTTAATACAGCTATTTTTCACAGTTTGCAAACCGTTTTGTTTTCTTGCATGTAAATGGTAACTATTGTTTTGAGTCACAAATGGAAATTCATTAATATCATTTATGATTTTAGGCTTTTAAGTTCAACCATTTAGTCATCTATTATCAGTGAAACCTCTAGCCCCAATTGTGAACCTCTATACTCTATCATTTGAACTAACACATTATTGAAGTTATAAAGGTCATTTCACTTAGAACCTTACATTCTAAAATTCAAAACAAAATGTAAAAAACAGTAAATACTGACCTTTACCAATTACCAGACCAAGCTGCTTCCAGGTTAGTGTACTAAAAGATTCCTTCTTGGTAAAATGAAGTATGAGGGCAACTGGAAGAAAAATCAAAACATTGAAAAGCCCAAGAAATCCAAGAAACTGAGCTGTACTGGCTTCACCACTTTTTCCATCATCATCAGGTAATTTCTTGCGAATAAGAGTTATATAAACTGCATATAATCCTGCCGAAGCAAGTGCAAAAATATCTCCAAGAAGAGGATTCGATGCAACTGTTCCTAACCCAGATTGTGAATCACCTAGACTAACAATTATTGTTCCTGCCATACAAAGAAGAACACTGAAAAGCTTTAACCAAGTAAACCTCTCGCCCAAGAATGCTAGGGATACCAGGAAGGTAAAAAGACTGGATGCACTGCTTAAGATTGTGTTTGACTGTATATCACATAAAAAGAAGGAAGTAATCAAAACCAAATAATTAAGTGAAACAGAACTTAAAATTTCAGAGGTTAATTAAATCCAAATTTACTTACTGTGACTGTAGTATACTTCAATGACAGGTTAAAAGTGAGTTGAGCTAAAAACCAAAACGGGCAGATCAAAAGACTAACTTTGGCCACTCTGCACCGACTCCACCGCCCTTTCTCATCAAGGTGATTACTGACATTTTCAATCACATTAACTTGATCAGCCAATACCCCTACCACCTTATCTGCTGGAAGCAATTCAGAACCATTGTTCCTTTCTTGAATAACATCAACCTCTTCAAGAACCAAGGATTCGCTGGCTTCATTCCCAGCATCGTTATCTTTGAGAAGGATAGCCTTCTCTGACTCCCCCACCCTTCCTTTCGAATGTGGATTACTCTTCTCACTCCTCCAAAACCATAAACTCCCATAAGAATCCTCCAAATACCTCCCAATCTCAACAATTGGAATCAACACCACAAACAAAGAATTGCAGATGTAAGTAACAAGGAATGGTGACACACCAGCATCTACAACAGACTGCACTACAAAGCTGGCAGCTATCCAAATTGTTGCCACAGCAAATATGTATACCAAACCCAAACCCCATTTCCATGCTTTACTATTCTCATCTTTTGAACCCATGTCCATGTATCACCGAAACCTAAACTCCAATATCTAGATTACCCAGAAAGCAAAACCCTATCTAATGGGAAAATTATCAATACCCATTTTGGAATTCTAGCAAAATATCACCTAAAAACAACAAAAGGCCAGAAACTGGATTAAACACTCATATTTTAGATAAATAATAATAAAATGAAGCAATATTTGAAAGGGGAAAGATCACAATTTGACACAAGCGATTAGCACATTAGGATGTACCTGAACAAGAATCCATGATGATTAATCGGAAAAAGAAACACCCACGATTCGTAGAAATTGATTTTCCATACTGTGTGAAGCATGCGTGCGATGTTGATTTTCTTTTTAATTTAATTTATTTTATATTTTGTTTTGGGATTAAAGTCAAAACGCGTTGAAATTGAATCCTCGGGGCGACCGAACACGCAAGCCAATAGGTGGGTCGGATCCGAATGTCGTACCCCAGTTTCTTTGATCTATTTTTTTTTACTGCTTTTCTTTTTTTGGTAACAAGTGGCATCGATTTTTTTTTCTGTTTTGTTATCTATATCTTATCTATATATATTTAAAATCTGTGCAGCCACCATTTTTTTTTAATTGACATGCAGTTGGTGGTGTGATGCAGTTTTATCTTTTTCTTTCTATTCTTTCTCTCTTCTTTACTTTTTTTAGTTTTTTTTTTCTGCTGGTTTTATGTGTCAATGATTGAACAATAATTTTTTATTTTTTATATATTTCACCTTTTTTTCGTTTCTCTCACTTTTTTTTCTTTTTTATCACTTAAAAATATGTGCATTTGGACATGAGTCACATGACCCATTCCTAATGCTTTTTAAATGGTTAAATTACACTTTTAGTTTTTATCTTATTTGGTATATTTAACTTAATTATTTATCTTTAAAAAAATTAATTTAATTATTATCTTTTAAATTTGGTTGGATTTAGTCCTCCGTGTTAGTTTTGAATAGACATGGCAACTTGATCCGCACCCGTGGGCATCCGTCCGAACCCGCCCCGATGTCAACGGGAAAAACCGAGTTGACCGGTCTCGGGTTCGGGTTCGATTTTTCCCCGCCTGTTGAATTCGAGGGCGGGGGCGGTTTTGGTAATGCTGATAACCGCCCCGCCCCCGCCCCCGCCCCCGCCCCCGCCATGCTATATTTAATTATTTACAAAAATATTTTTATATATTTGGAATACCTTGGGATAAAGGCTTAATTTTATTCAAGAATTAAGAGTATAACTAATTTTATTTTCCAGCAATAAACATCTAATATTGAAATTTAATTGTAATTACATACATTTGAAACTTAGCGCGATTAAATTTTATGTTATGATTGTTGTTTAAAATTAATTTTTTAATAATAATTTTTAAGTGTTCGGGGGCGGGGAAAACCGACCCCGTCGGGGGCGGGGGCGGGGGCAACTTTTTTAGCCCGCCGGTTTTCGGGGGCAGGGGCGGGAGCGGGGACGGTTTTGAGGGTCGGGGGCGGGGGTGGTATAAGTAAAAACCGCCCCCGACCCGCCCCGTTGCCATGTCTAATTTTGAATTAACCTTATTAAGAATCCGCTTCCCATTAATTAATTTTAACATAATGAGGTTTAAAAACTATCACAAAACAACACTTATTTCTCTAAATGTGTTTATGCATGCGTATTAACATAGTAATGATTTTTTACTCCAACTATAATATTTCTAAATTAAAAGAACAATATATATTGACTCATGCAGTTAAATAAGTAACCTACTAATTCAATCATTAACTCATTCTTTCATTTTCATGATCAAGTCAATTATCAACAACTTTTAAAACACTAGGTAAATATATTGGTTCAATGATTTAACTTTGATTGAATAGTGATTAAACCATTTGGTCTAACTACATTGCACACTCACTGCTTGCCATTATCCAGCGTGTGCCTACTGCCAATGTATCTGATCAAAGATTTAGTTAGTATCTTGATCACATTGTCGATACTATAACTGAAGGAGCACTTTTGCTTTAGGCTTACGGGTCAGTGTGCATGAACGGATACTTGGAGTGATTTCACCACATTTCTCATCATTCATCCAGCACCCAGTAGAGAGGAAAGAGGCCCTCTAAGAGTACATGTGCATCTTCATATTGTCTTGTAACCATTTATGCCCTATATTAAACGAAAATTAAAGCTTCATAGACCATATAACTTCTTTATATCCTTTTTTGTAATCGAGAATTAATAAGGAGCTTAAGTCCATGTTTGATTCGAGAATGGTTACTTGAGAGCACTGAAACTTATACCTCCATGTAGTGCTCATTAGCACTCGCATAGTTATTACACCAACCAAGATGTAGAAATCAAAGGAGGAAAAAGATCTTTCAGTAATGTTTTTGTTATTAATTATTTTAAATTTCGCTACAACAGAAAGATTGATTTTCATCTGTTAAAATCTATCTATAAGCATCCGTCGATAAATATGAATATATGAATATAAGCATTCGTTGGTTTTTCTATTATTTTGTATCTCATGTTCATTTATTTTTGTAACATTTCATCTTTGTTATTTTTGTATTATTTCATCTTGACATATTTTGTATGAACATGTTAACTTATTCTGATTTATTCCATATTCTCCCCACTTTTTATTTATCAAGTTACCCAACTGTTAAATTTATTTAAAAATTAAGCACCAAGAATAATTAATATTTTATTTAACAAATAGTATTTTATTTAACAATTATTTAGTTATTAACTTACAAAAACAACCCTTTTCAATTTTTCTTCGACAATTACTTCTTTTGAATATCCTATCTAAAGCTGGATTAAAGCTCCCATTAAAACCACTTTATATACTTCTATTCTGCTACATGAAAAGAGTCTGCTTAAAAACATTATCTAACTGTGTAATCCAAGAGTTATATTCCAGAAAATATGTTGTAAATGATTAATCAGCATTTCATCCGACATGCACAATAACTTGAAATCAATAAAGTAATCTCATAGAATAGGTGCTACAAGTTGATCATGTTTTTCCCGGTTCAAATAATAACCAATGATATGAAACACCGCAATTGTTGCAGTGATAGTATGTAGAGGTTTTAGACCCACCAGTCGTTTTCTGATGAAGAAAAGTAGCTAATTGTCAGAAAAGTAGCTAATTCTGAGACACAGCAGTATTATGGCCGTATCTTTGCATGACTCTTTTAGTGGCTAGAGCTGCAGCCTCACTAGCACGCATTGTCCCACTTGCCATGATTGCAGCAAACTCTTTGAGAATCTCATCTTGAACCTTGTTGCGTGCATCTCCAAGAGGGTCTGCTGTGACCCCATTTGGTGATGGCTTTTGCGGTTGCCCTGCTGTGTTTGCACAAGGTGATGCTGCCTTAGAGTTTTCATCTTTGCCCTTCACTTCCTTGTTCACCTCTCTCACACCATTCTCACTGGATGAGTTGGAGGTACTTGAGTTCTTTTGGGTGTTAGCTGAAACATTCAGAGTAGTTGCAGGCTTGAATTGTGGTACTTGAGGAACTCCACCAGATTTCAGGGTTGTCTCAAGGTTCTGTATCATAGGCACTGCAAAATGAAAAGTGGTAAGATTAATACGCACATGAGCAGAAATGGAAAAAAGATCACTCTAAATAGGTAATACTCTAAATAGGCAATCTTATTTCCTAAGATTCTGCTTAAAACTCTATAGTTTGTTAAAGATAAATGAAAATGAACGTATGATGAATGAAAATGAACGTATAGTGAAAATGAAAACTACACAATAACGTAGATGCAGGTAAGTGATATGGAAATGGAAATTCGAATAGAAAAGTTATCAGAACTCAGACAGACCCAAATTTAGATGACAATGCCTATTAAGTATTTTCCCCATGAAATAGTTCTATTACAAGTTTTCACTAATTTTATATATCATACTTCCACTCTAGCAAAACATTTTAGCATACTTGAAAAAATATCCATATATAACAAGAGAACATTCAAGAATAAAATTTTTATTTGAAGGGTTGTAAGCGATAACTCACATATAAGAGCTCCCATTGGGCTGCTCATGACTTCATTGGGCAGCTGGAGAATATATTCAGGAATGGATGCACCAACCAAAAATTGAGCAACCTCATTGCTGAAGTTGTTGCAATTGTGAGTAAGCAGACTATATGATTCAGGCAGGTACCGCGGTCTAATTTCCTGCAAATACATTTCAAAGACATCCTTGGGAACATGTGTCACACCTAAATCTACTACTCTTAGTGGAGTTCCATATGGAGTTGATCCAGCAGGAGAGTGTTGAATACCCCCACCAAAGTAATACTCATTACCATAAACCACGACTCCTGTGTGCCTGAGGTACAAACAAAGTACACAAATATAATCTTTCCACATTCCAACAAAAAAATAGGACTCGTAAGACATTAGATATTAGCACATCAAAAAATGCAAAGAGGAAAAAAGTGGCAAACCCAAGTTTCAGGTATTATCATGTTTTGATTCATATCTATTTCTATAGAAATCCAATAATTAAAATAGACACAGATCACCGCATTGGTATTTCAACAAACATGTATAACAATTCCCCCCAAAACAAATCCATTTTCGTTTGGAATACAACAAGCAATGGCAATCGCAATGGCAATGGCATCAACCAAAAACCTTTTGCCCAGGAAGAACAATATAGAGAAGCACTCACCATATGCCTTCAATAGCTTTCCCCAAAAAGGACATTGAAAGCTGCCGTGCAAGCCCTTGGCTCAAGTCATAAACATTTAGAGTAACCCTGTGACCCTCCTGCGATCAAATATAAATGAAATGATAAATGTCAGAACAATTGCAAATTAGTACTAAGATGTTAAATAGAAAATAGAAAATTATCTACAAAAGAGACATTTGGCAAACATCATTAGTACCACATACCTCAGCCATCTGCTGCAGTCCAATTGAAAATTAATTAGCCTCTTTAGTTAAACTTACAAAGGAGTGTTGTAAATACTCCAACAGAAAGATCACAAGAACCTGAAACAGTGAAATTCGGTAAGAATCATACCAAAACAACCATAAAAAGAGAAACACCCTTATGAACTAAACATGTAACAAAAACCATAAAATTACGAGAATAGTATCCTACTAGTAAGAAAGTACATCCACCATTTGTTATCATGAGAAATGCTAGTAGCACTCTATCTGACATTATCTTTTGAAGACTCTCCCTATGATTGGTAAGTATTTGGTTAGAGCAAAACCCACTAAAATTGGTGATTTTCAATAAATACTAACCAATCAAAGAAAGAATCTTCAGAAGAGAGCAGAGAGTGCAGCCACTAGCATTCCTCATGCATAATCATATTTTTTTTGTGTAGAATAACAACAGACGAAATTTGAAAAATAAAACCTCTTCCAAATTACTCAAATCTCCCATAAAGTAGGCCTCCAAACAAAAATTAAACATTGTCAAACAGAATAATATCTCAACATGAAACAACTGAATAAGAAAATATTTCATAAAAATAAATAAATGAAACAACAATGCAACATCCAAATCCACATCAACAAGCAACACAAAACGCAATGACCCTTTCCAAAAAAAAAAAAGCATGCCTCGAAATTTTCACAATTTGAACCCCCCACCCAAGAAAAAAAAGAAGATTTTTTTTCCAAAACGGGGTACCACACAACTGGTAACCCAACTCCAAAATTTAAACTTTCAAACATTTATAGATCCAACACAAAATTAGCACCCCAAATCCTACCTTAAGGAACACAAAATAAAAAAACTCTTCAAAAAAATCAGAAAATTCATAATCCACGCACACAACAATGAGTCCTGAAAAAACCCTAGAGAGAAAGAAAGAACTTACAAGAAGAATTAACCACGAAGCAACACAGAAAATTACGAGATTAGAAAACACGGTTCTTCTGCAACAACGAAGACAAACTTTCGGAGGGTAAGTCCTAATAAATAGAGAACAATATTGTTATTGTATTGGTCCATTGGAGATCTAGCTTCTCTAAGCCCCCAGGACTTTCTAGAACCTACCACCGTTAATTTT
Organism: Glycine tomentella; assembly: GCA_007407185.1. Lineage (NCBI taxonomy): Eukaryota > Viridiplantae > Streptophyta > Magnoliopsida > Fabales > Fabaceae > Glycine > Glycine tomentella. Next base: position 3,484,176 of record PYAF01000602.1, read on the forward strand.
ATATCCGCGTGTTTTGGCCATAAATTTATATTTTATTTTATTCTCTGATTTTATTTGAATTTTTTCTTAAATGCATATTGGTAAACCGACATTGGTTCATTGTGACGCGTTTGACGTCATTATCGAAGGTTTATTGGCTCACTTTTGGAGTATTCGGTGGTCAGATATGATATGATAGAATTTAAGTGAGATTCTTTTAACTTATTTTTAAAAAAGTGTTTTTTTAATAACAGAAGAAATTTTTTTATTGTTTGTCTAAATTATTTTTCTTTAAAATAAATAGTTCTTTATTTTATTAAGAAGTAAATTTATTTATTTTTAAAAAAATTTAAAGTGTTTATTTTAAAATTATTTTTTAAAATTAAAATAAACTCGTTCAAGATATACTAATAAAATAAGAATATGATATGATAAAAAATTTAATTATATTTAATATTTGGTGCACACTAGATAATAAATTAGATAATAATGGAATATGTTTGAATTTAAAAAATATTATTTCATTAAAATTACCTATAATTTTCTAAAAATTAACTTATAGTTTTTTTATAATTATGAAAATTATTAAAAAAATAACTAAATTATACAAAAATATACTTTATTTAACCAGTTACTTTTCTTATAATTATAAATAAATTATCTAATTTTAATTTGTTAACTATTTTTTTAAAGGAAAATGCTATCCACCCTAGTGTACATTTTTATTCAACACAAAAAAAAAAATGGATTAAAAAACCATTGAATCTTTTGTTTTTCAAATTTGAATTTAAAGATACTATCATACTTTATCATTTATCATGTAATTTAAAAGAAAATTCATATATGTAAGAGATAATAATGGAAAAAGATAGGAGAGAAAAAAATTATTAAAAAAAATTAATGATAGAATATAATAATATCCTTAAATTAAATTTAGAAAAAGAAAACAAAATAACTAATAGTTTTATAGTTCAAAATTTTTGGTGTTGAATATTAATACAAAATTAGGGTGGATAAGAACTTTAATTATATTTAATGTTTGGTGCACACCAAATAACAAATTATATAACAGTTGGATATGTTTGAATTTAAAAAATATTATTTCATTAAAGTCGTTAATGTAAAAAGGAAAGGCGACAGGATTATGATGGTTAAGTTTGTAGTTGGGGATCTTATCGTAAATATCCTCAGTGTGTATGCACCCCAAGTGGGATTATTATCAGATGAAAAGACCCATTTTTGGGAAGACTTAGAAGATGTTCTGAGAGGGATACCACGAGAAGAGAAGATTTTCCTAGGAGGCGATCTAAATGAGCATGTTGGTAAAAACAATGGAGGTTTTGATAGAATTCATGGTGGTTTTGGGTATGAGACGAGAAATGAGACTGGAGAAGATGTCTTGAACATTGCACTAGCCTATGATTTGATGCTAGCAAACACTTTTTTCCGGAAAAGGGAGTCTCATCTTATCACGTATCATAGTGGCCAAAATCGCAGTCAAATTGATTTCTTTATGGCTAGACGGGAAGATAGAAATTCATGTATTGACTGTAAGGTCTACCCTGGAGAATGTGTGGCGACACAACATAAGTTGGTAGTTCTAGATGTTAGGTTCAACAAAGTTCTTAATTTGA
>PYAF01000602.1:3485888-3500564 GCA_007407185.1 Glycine tomentella
TTTAATGGGAATGGTGACAAGAGTGAGGTGGAATTGGAGGACGTTTCTGATGATTTGAATAGAAGATTTGTGCGCAGAATTAATACATATGAGGTTAAAGAGGCTTTAAAGAGGATGAAGAATAATAAAGCGTTGGGACCTGATGATGTCCCTATTGAAGTGTGGAGGGGATTGGGAGATGTGGCAATAAAATGGTTAATCAATCTTTTTAATAGGATTCTTCAAACAAACAAGATGCCTGATACTTGGAGGAAAAGTATGCTTGTGCCTATTTACAAAAACAAGGTAGATATTCAAAATTGTTCAAACTATAGAGGCATCAAACTTATGAGCCATACTATGAAATTGTGGGAGAGAGTTATCGAACATCGTCTAAGGAGGGAGACCAAGGTTTCAGTAAATCAATTTGGATTTATGCCAGGAAGATGTACTATAGAAGCTATTTTCCTGATGAGACAATTGATGGAAAGGTATAGAGAAAGGAAAAAAGACTTACATATGGTGTTCATAGATCTCGAGAAAACATATGATAGAGTCCCATGGGAAGTCTTATGGTGGACTCTTGAGAAGAAAAATGTAGCATTAAAGTATATTAATGCAATCAAAGATATGTATGATGGGGCTACCACATGTGTGAAAGCTTGTAATGGAACATCAAGGTATTTCCCTATCACGGTCGGTGTCCACCAAGGTTCAGCTCTTAGTCTTTATCTCTTTGCCTTAGTGATGGATGAACTAACGAAAGATATTCAAGAAGAAATGTCGTGGTGTATGCTCTTTGCAGATGATGTCGTACTTATTAATGAGACCAAAGATGGCGTTAATAGAAAATTGGAACTGTGGAGAAGCACTTTGGAGTCTAAAGGATTCAAGGTAAGTAGGAGCAAAACGGAGTATATGAAATGTGAGTTTTCGAGGATTAAAGACGGTGATCAAGACACAGTGCATCTACTTGGGCAAGAGGTACCCAAGAAAGACGTTTTTAGATATTTGGGATCAATGTTGCAAAAAGGTGGGGAGATCGATGAGGATGTAAGTCATAGAATTAGAGCAGGGTGGATGAAATGACGGAGTGCATCGGGGCTTTTGTGTGATCGCAAGATTCCTCTTAAGTTAAAAGGAAAATTCTATAGAACAGCTGTTAGATCGACAATGCTTTATGGAGCGGAATGCTGGCCAGCACATAGGCAACATGAGCATAAAATAGGGGTAGCAGAAATGAGGATGTTAAGGTGGATGTGCGGATATACAAAGATGGATAAGATAAGAAATGAGGATATTCGACGAAAGGTATCAGTGGTACCAGTATGTGAAAAGATAAGGGAGCATAGATTAAGATGGTTTGGGCATGTTATGAGACGACCATTAGATGCTCCTATTAGAACAAGAGTATGTTACCAAGAGCTAGATACAAAGAGAGGTAGAGGTCGACCAAAACTTACCTGGGGAAAGGTAGTTAAACAAGACCTAATGGAGTGGGATTTAGATTGGCGGACGGTATGTCTTAGGACGAAGTAGAGAAAAGCTATAAGTCTGATAGAGGGTTAAACCCTTTAGTAGTTCTATGTTCCAGTTGTTCCCTGTTTTAATTCTTTTCATCTTCTTTTCTCTTCTCCTCTCACCATTCTTTTATTTTAACTCTGTTTCTCTCTTTTGCTCTATTTTCGATTTATCATTGGGTTCATCTACCACCGACCCCAATTAACTTGGGTTAAAGGTACTGTTGATGTTGATGTTGATGATGTTGATACAAAAATATACTTTATTTAACCAGTTACTTTTCTTACAATTATAAAAAAATATCTAATTTTATTTTGTTTATTAATTTTTTAAATTATCTAATTTATTTTCTTAAAATAACATTAGTTTTCACTTTCAATTGAATCTTTGGTTGCCAACTATTGCAATTTTGGTCGTGACACGGAAATCATCATAAAATTTGAGGTTTTATAGAGTAATTGGCAATGGTGCAACAGATATAGATGAACTCTACCCTAACCATTGTGTGCACTGGAAATCGCGTACAGAGATAATACAAGTAACATAAACAATAAGAAGAAAAGAAGAGCATAGCCCTTTTTCTGTGTAAATGTATAATGATACAATTCAGGTATACATTACATAATCAATGTATGGGCTTAAAAGCACCTGCCAGCAGAAGATTATGATTTATGAATATAGTTTTTGGTTACAATGAAAGTTATGAATATACAACACATTTGTTACCTTATTCTTTAGTCTAATCTTCAAAATGAATGGTATCGTATCCCCAAACACTCCCATTGAATAAAGGAGCCAGCCAAATTTTGAAAACTATCATTAATCACATACAAAACTGTATCGAGTCTGCTCTTGTGTTGACAATAGAATGTTCTTAACCATCCAACCCTTTCCCACCATTTGTTCAATCAAATTAGACATATCCCTTTCTGTAGATCTCTTGGCATCCTCAACAATTACAGACCAATCCTCCATTGTTGAGTCTGATGCATGGCTTTCCTCTATAATAATCTTCCACCTAGTACTGTTCATGAGTAGAGCCTTCCTGATATAGCAAGCCTGAACATAGAATTTTGTTTTTAAAGTGTCATATCGAAATATATCCTTAAAATGAACAAAACTGGTTTCGGGTCGGAGTTTTTACCTCCCAGAGTAAATGGAGAGTATTCTATTCCAGCTTAAACCAAATTAATTTGTTGGATTTGGATCCTTTTATGTTAGAGCAGGGCTAGCAACACACTCTCTAATACATTCTTTCTAACACAAACTGACTCTACTATTGATTAAAATTTATTGAAAATTACAATAAATTTCAGTTAATAGTAGAAACTAGAAAGTGTGTATAAGAGTGTTAAAGAGTGTTTTGCTAGCAGTTATGTTATGAAAGTAAAAGATACAAAAGCAAGTTTAACGGACCCAACATAAACAATTGTGGGTCATACTGTAATTGTTTGTCTTTCTCAAAACAAGAGAGGATCCAAATTCAATTAGCTACCAGTAACGGTGCATTAATCATAAAATAGTCGAAAATACACTAAGATAGGTTATATTACCTGCAGCAAACCCATGATTATATGTACTGCTTTGGCTCCTTCACGTATGGAAAGAAGGATAGACGGCTAGAGGGTTTACAACCAAAAGAGAAGCAAAATACGAACAGTTAGAAAACGCTACTTTATAGGATGTTATGAGGAGGAATAGGTGCACCAGGATACTCTCATAATAATGCTCACCTTTCCGGTTCTTTTTAATCCATCGAAGATCTCCGCACACACAAAGTAATGATCCTCATCTGTTATACATTGTATTGTCTTCATTGACCACTTGGGTACTTGGTCCTTGGGATTTAGGCACCCTATTCTAATTGGCCACAAGCTTTTACCTGAATCGAACCGTATTAGTTGACTATAAGCTCACTACTGAATAACACGACTTGGACAGTATTGAACAGAAATAGAAGAGTCAGCAGCATATCACCTTTCACTCCCAGAAAGTTCATTCCTTCTTTGTCGCTCACCTCGGCAGGGGATGGCACATATCCACACTCAATCCAAGTGCTCAGAATAATTTCAAGCCTATCCTAAAACAATAACACACCAACAAGACAATAAATAAATACTCTTGACAAAAGTCTAATGCCATACAACAAAAAACAGTTAAAAAAATGGATGTTTTTATAAAACAAAATATACAAGTGGAGGGGTAAAATGAACAAATAAAAAGGATATACCGAAACAGAAAAAGACTAAAGCAACATATGATAATAATGAAATCTTTTCTTTAATGTGTCAGTTAATGATAGCAGATCTAAAACTTGATTCTTTGCACTTGTCTATAAGTGGAGAGACATCCAGAATCCCATCACAGTTTACATTTTTAATGTTAAATGAAGAAAACAAATTAGTTTGTCCTAAATTATAAATTAGAAAAAATTTAATCTACACAATTTAATATTTCAAGCCACTAGAAAACCTACCTTAGTCAAGGTTTGCAGATGGACAGTCTTTAGTCCTTGATAAATCCCAAAAAGGTCCATAGCAGCAAAAAAAGGATAAATAAAGTAATGGAGACCTGCTTGTTGTCTAGCAAGCCAGGAAATAACTCAAGTTAAAAGATAAGCCAATTTATTTATGCCAAAAAGCTAGAAAAATATATCATACACCAACACAAGTCAACTGGCTATGTAACATCGTGTAAAGCTTTTCTTTTTCTTATTAAAGATAAGGTCTTAGTTCCACAGCTTAGCCAACTTATAGTATTATACATCTAATGAACAAGAAGAACATTTAATTAATGTGTGTGTATGTGTATATACACATATATAAAGAATATTTAATTAATGGAGCTAGATAAACCTTCGATGGTTCTCTATCCACAGATTAACAAGTGCAGCAAGCATAAGACCAAGGATGTCAAAGCACACTGTTTGAATCTGAAACATATAAAAAAAATCAGAAAATAATGCATTCAAGATACATATTATGGAAAAAAGAAAGAAAGAAATGCACATGCTGACCTGTGCCTTAGCAGAAATTTCACCAAGGTTGTCTCCTATTGCAAAACTTTGATGAACAGCTGACTGTTTAAACAAAGTGAAAACACCAAAATTCATGGGTCAAAAGACGTTGTCAATCACTATACACAACACAAAAGCATAGAATTTTCGCAAGACACGTCCTCTATTGATGAACTATTGTACATTTAGTAGGGCAAAAGGTAAATCCACAACCAACAAACAAACAGAAAAGATGGGCAGTTCATGCTATCAAGCACTTTGTGCATTATTGAAATGGTATATAAGGTGGTATGGTTTAAGAAGTCACACAGAACAAAGAAACTAGCAATCAGTATGACAAGTTGTCTACTAACAGAAATCCAGAGGTCTAAAGAAAAACTGACAGCTATGGACGTCCCATTCACATACTTGATAACATATTTGTATTACATAATTATGGCTAGCATCTATCCGTGTGAAACAAAAGCCATCTTATTCAAACATACAACATGAACATGAAACCAGAATAGTGGCACAAAGTACATCAATGACTGTGAGATCCACTAATATAGTAATTAGTAATATCATAATTCATACACAGGAACCAAATCTCTGAATTTTAAGCATACCTACAAGACTTACAAAAGTTGTTATTAAAAGGAACAAAATAATTAGTGAGTTATTATATTGGCAACGCAAGAATTGGACATTTCTGTCTAATCTTCTCTAACTCCTAACCCCAACATTGTTACATTAGGATGTCAAATAAATTTAATGCCTACCTAGAACACAGCTTTCTTTATTTTTCTGCTATACAGATTATTTTACTATATAACAACTACCATGAGGATTTTTTAAAAAAAAATCGGCAAATAACAGATATATTAATTGAGGTACAAGGGGTACCACCAACCAATATACAAGGATAAAAACATGAACTCTTAATGTGCAGCACCCACATAGGTTATATCTTATTAACTACAATGCAGATTACTTTGCCTCATATACGAAATTCCATTAAAAGTATAATATCATACAAAGAACAGCTCCAAAACAAGAGACATTTAAAAAAAATCAATTTAATAGAGAACTATATATTGTAGAGGTCTGATCCTTACCCGTGTTGCTAAGTAACAAGCCAGGCTTATTTGTTTAGAAATATTGGCAATAGTTGCAAGAAGCAGGAAGCATCTAGGAAATGCAGGAGTAAGTAACTCAAGTCCAATGCTTGCAACAAAAAGGACAGATGTAGTGAACCGAACCCTCTTTGTACAGCAGGTACCAAAAAGATGAATAGAAAAATTCATCAGATTTATTCATACATGATTAATATATAAAAACTGCAGTTTCAAATTAATTGCCACCATCACCTCAAATTGTTATACTTCAAAATTTCAGGTGACTTTTTAACGTAAATAGATTCATTCAAAAATGAAAGTTAAAATACCTTTAAATTTGTATCAAAAGCAGATGCTAGGCTAGCAGTGTATATGCATCTGCTTAGTCGTCCAAGACCATCTTTTAATACCCAATTAAGGGCAGCAGCTGATGGAAGGGAACTGGAGAATCCAACTCCCATGGCTGTAAACATTGCCTGAGGCCAATCCATTGTAACAGAGTAAGTTCTCATGCAAGGCAAACACTACAGTGAGACCTAGAAGAACTTTCATCTCAACTTAAACGAGGATAAAATGTGTGACACCTTCATTATGTGATAAGGAAACAGAGAACCCTGTTTAACTCACTCTCTCCCCCTCTCTCTCACATGCATTTTTTAAAGCAAATAATCCATCACACAAATAAGATACATAACAATCTCTCTCTCACACACACATGCACACACTCCTCATTGTATGCGTAGGTAGAAATGTAGAACACATGGCAACAGAGACAGACTAATAAACAAAGTTTAAATTTTTCCACATGAATGAACATATAAGGTATTATCAATTTTCAAAGTAATCCTTAACAACCCCACCACATGGCACGAAACCAAACAGTCACTTAACAACTTCAAACCCATGGCCTGTTTAATTCTCTTCTCACTTTCTTTTTGTTTTAAATCTATTTTCTAGAGTAATTCCAAAATACTCAGCAAAATCAATCTCTCGTCCAAATTATATAAATTTTGAAAATTGTTTCCAAAACAAGTATTTTAAAAACCAAAAAACAGAAACAGCTAACGAAAGTTTTCTCATCCTCTTCTTCTGTTTTCCTCAATGCTCAATTCAAGTGCCTGGTAGACAAACTTTGGAAAACAAAAATATGCTCATGGGAAAAAGACTTTCAACTGTGCAGAGGAGACAAAACAAAATCTAAATAATTTGAGTGTTGTTCTTCAATCAGAATTAGAGTTCCCATGTTGAAATTTGGGTGAATTTTTTGTAAATGGAGTTTTTCCAAAGGGTGGTAATGCCTCTTTTTTAGCTTTGGTTCCTAAAGTTCATGATCCAGTGAGCTTGAATATCGACCTATTTCTCTAATAGGTTGCGTGTATAAAATAGTGGCTAAGGTGTTGTCCTCAAGATTGAAGAAGGTGCTGCCAGCTATAATAGATGTCCGACAATCCACTTTCATAGAAGGGAGACATTTGCTGCAGAGTGTCATTGTTGCCAATGAAGTGGTTGATGAGGCCAAAAGGAGAGATAGGAGCTGCCTTGTCTTCAAAGTTGACTATGAGAAGACCTATGATTCAGTCAGCTGGGATTTTCTTATGTACATGATGAAAAGGATGGGTTTCTGCTCTAAATGGATCAACTGGATGGAGGGCTGCCTGAAATCAGCTTCAATTTCTATATTGGTCAATGGGAGCCCAACAGCACAATTCATACCTCAAAGAGGACTAAGACAAGGTGACCCACTTGCTCCTTTTTTATTCAACATAGCAGCAGAGGGTCTCTCAGGTCTCATGAGGGAAGCACAGAACAAAAACAGCTATGTAGGCTATAAGGTTGGAAAGGAAAACGTGGACATTAGCCTCTTACAGTACACAGACGATACTATTTTCTTTGGGGCTGCAACGATGGCCAACGTGCAAATCATCAAAGTAATATTAAGGAGCTTTGAATTAGTGTCGGGGCTGAAGATTAATTTTGCCAAGAGTAGTTTTGGGGCTTTTGGAATGAATTCTCAATGGATTGATAGTGTTGCTTCTTATCTAAACTGCAAAGTGTTGTCTGTACCTTTTCCCTACCTGGGGGTCACTATTGGTGCTAATCCAAGACGGGGTGAGACATGGGTTCCGTTAGTCAAGAAATGGGAGAAACATTAGCTAAGTGGAAGCAAAAATATTTCTCTTTCGGGGGTAGAGTGACACTTATAAAGTCAGTCCTTAACTCGATCCCTATATTCCTTTTTTTCTTTTTTCAGGATACCTAAGAAGGTGGTGGACAAGTTAGTGAGGCTGCAGAGAAGATTTTTATGGGGGGGTGGTGAAGATACGGAGAAGATAGCTTGGGTGAGTTGGTCCGAAGTCTGTCAACCAAAGGAAAAAGGAGGACTGGGAATATGGATCTTGTGAAGTTCAATCTTGCTTTGCTCGAAAAGTGGAGGTGGAACCTTTTCCATAACCATGGAGAATTATGGGCACAATTGTTGGAATCAAAGTACAGAGGATGGAGGACGTTGGATGATTCAAGAAGATCTGGGTGTGAGTCTATATGGTGGAGGGATTTGAGTAGCATTTGTTACTCAAATGTAGAGGAGGCATGGTTTAGAAATCATGTTAAATGGAAGATAGGGTGTGGATCTAGGGTACTGTTTTGGGAGGATGATTGGAAGGAGGTTGGAGTCACTTTGAAGATGAAGTATCCTAGATTATTCTTAATTTCTCAGCAACAACATAACAGTATCCAACAGATGGGGACTATATCCCAAGCAGGATGGGAATGGAAGTTTAGGTGGAGGAGGTGCTTTATGGAGGGAGAGATAGCAGCAGCCATAAAATTTATTGAAGAGCTACAAGATCTACAGCTACAACATCAGCTGCAAGATTCTTGGAGGTGGGAGGGAGATCCAAGTGGGATTAGTGGGAAGCGCATATAGATTGCTGAATAAGGAGGCAAGCACACAGAATCAGGAGGAGGTATTCAAAGAAATGTGGAAGCTAAAAATCTCTAGTAAAGCCTCGTGCTTTGCCTGGAGATTGTTAAGGGATCGGTTACCCACTAAGAAGAAGCTAACTAGAAGGAATGTACAACTATCTGATAACAGATGCCCTTTTTGTCAGAACGTTGAAGAGGATGCGTCACATGTATTTTTCAGCTGCCTCAAGATTATGCCGTTGTGGTGGGAGTCGATGCATTGGATAAACATTCAAGGGGTACTCCCGATAAATCCAAAAGAACATTTCCTTCAACACACATACTGTGGTCTCAATGATCTCATCATCAAGAGATGGCTGACTTGGTGGATAGCCTTGTTATGGTGCATATGGTATCATAGGAATCGGATTGTGTTCCATGGTGCTAGCTTCAATGGACAAAAGCTGATGGAGGATGCTTTATTTTTTTGCTGGTCATGGTTGTCTAACCTTGAGAAGGGATTTAATATCCCTTTTCACTTTTGGTCTAGTAATATTAAGGAAGGATTCTGCACTATAGGGAGGGCTTAATAGTAGTGTTTTATTTTTTGGAGGGACGTGAGCCTATCTTCAGCAAGATCTTTGGCTTTCTAATCCATGCTCATCGCATGTATTAGCCAGCCACAGCTCTGTTTTGTGTGCTTGATAGGTTGTCTATTGTTTATATGTTATACTTGTAATCTTTTCTCTCTCACACACACACACACATATATAAATATTATCTTTGCTGAGCAAAAAAAAAAAAAAAAACAGGATGTTAGTGAAGTTTTAAAAATCAATTAACAGAGAAGCAATTAGTTAAGTGTTAGTTCCAATTCAGATAGGAGTTAGTTACTTTGTTCTATTCCATATGATTCCTTTAGAGTTTTACTCTCAAGCCATGGTTCCCTTCCTTTTCCCCCTCCTCAGATTCCTAAAAGATATGTAAATGAAATTCGTCGATAGCCAAGATGAAACTATATCAATTCCAATCAGAGAAGAGCACCAAAAGCACCTATTGGAGATATAAGGTAGGTTGGATGGTTAAACAAGAAGGAAAGAGCGGGAAAAGGTAGTGGGTTTGATCCCTCTCTAACAAAAACTAACATTATAACAAACTAACATTTGCCGATAAGAGAAAAAAAAATAGAGGATTCGAACCCGCAACCTCTCCTCCTCCCTTCTCCCTTTCCTAACCATTGGGTCAACCTTATATCTCCTCCCATCAAACTATATCGAAGTTGTGTCCTTTTAATAAAATAAAATAAAATAAAAACTGTTTTTGCAAACAATAGAAAAACAAGGTGTTAGAAAAAAGTAAGTACCTGAGTGGCAAGCACTTGAAGCGCGGAGCTGAAAACCCGATGAAGAAGCTTCCATTTGACATACTCCACATAGTTCCCAGTGACTCCTCTCGGAATGAAGAAGTCCCACACAACAGAGGCACACGCCCTCAGCCACCTATCATCAAAACTCACGTCAGAAGCCGCTCTGCCGCCGCCGTCGACGCTCACGACCTGCAAGCAGTTTCCGGTCCAGAAGAATCTAGAGACCCTGGCGGGGCTCCTGACCACGAATGGGAGCCGAATTGGCTTCGAAGAAGAGCCCTTGTCGACGCCTCCATCGGAGACGCAGTCAAGGGAGGTTCTGAGCGAGGAAAAGGGCGGGAATCGCCGAAAAATGAGGTTTTGCTTAGTGGGTGTTTGTTGCTTGGGGTTTGGAAGGTTCCATGATGGATGGTTGGTGGGTAAGTGAAGAGAGAATGGCATGAGAATTTCAACGTGAGAGGGTAGAGCTTTCTTTCTTTTTTGGTTTAAAGCACAGGTATCTTATGCCTCCTACGAAGGCAATCTGTTCAAGCGGGTATGCTCACTACGACAAAATTCTCCCTCCCAAGAGAGGGTAGAGCTTTGTTGAAGAAGAAGAAGAATGTTTCGGGCTTTTGAAAGGTGGTGGGAGTTGGAGAAAGCCAGAAAGGTTGCAATTTGCAACTGAAGAAGAGAATATTGGGATTGGAGGCAGAGAAAGAAAGAGAGACAAGAGAATTTGTGCTTCAAAAAATATTGAGAGGAATACAGTTCATTAGCTGGGGAGATATACTGAGCCGCCAAGGGTTACGGAGATTCATAGGCTAAAAGATTAACTAAATTAGAGGAATATTATTTTGAGATAAATAGAAATGGACTTTTAGTATATATTATTTCTTTTGCAAATGTATTCAATTACAAATAAGTTTTTATATGAATTTTAAGACAAGTGAATAAATTTATTATATATTGTAATCTGATAATAATAATAATAATAATAATAATAATAATAATATATAAAATATTTACACCTTTGATCACAGCATAAAAAATCTTTACATTATTAATGTATATGATATCATATCCTTATTATAAGGTTTAATTAATTAAATCATCAATACAGAAAAAAATAATTAATTGATCACAATTAAAAATTTTGGTTAACTTAATTGAATACAAAATGTTTATCTTAAATTAGTATTTTTCCTAAAATCTTAGAAGTTAAGTATTTTTCAAATGGAAATTTTTTGGAAACCTCAATTGGAACATAATATAAGTTTTGTTTGGTGTAGTAAATGAAGGTAGAAGATGGATGATTGAAAATGGAAGAAATATTCAATTTTGGGACCAACTTTGACTTAGAGCTTATGGCAATCCACAAATTTTGATATCACTTCTAATGGGACATGACACACTTAGTGTAAATACTCATTAATCACGAATCTCACACATGCAGGGAGGACATCCTTCACCAACTTTTCGTCCCACAAGATATTCATGAAATAAAGAAAATCACATTACTAAATGTGTCCAATTTTGATAAATTTCTTTGAAGATTTTCAAAAATGGAAAAAATTAATTATGTTAGCACAACTTATCATTGTCTCATAGATTCATTAGTTATTCAGATCACCTCAAAGTAAAAGCAGATTGGATGAAAGGTCTGGAATTTACATGTCTGTCCTGAGTTAAAGCACTTTCTTTGGAAGATTTTGAGAGGCTCCTTGACCTCTCATAGCAAACTTCAAAAACAATAAGTTTTATGTCTTTATGGGAGTCATTTTTGTGAAAACTCAATTGAAAATGAATGTCATGTATTATTTGGTTGTGATCATGCAAAAATAGTTTGGCAAATGGCAGGTTTTTGGTAAAATAAAATCAATCAAAGGGAATCAAAGATGATACACTTTAGATGAATCACACTAGAATATGAGGAATCTTGAGATTGTACATGTATGAAATTATATAATTGATTGTGACTTAAAAAATTAATAGGTATTATTTATACTAATAAGATGCATATACTTTTCGGTGGTAGCCTATCAATTAAGAACTTCACAATTGAACGTGTTTGACTTATAATAGTTATGAGATGGATGATCTTCCATAAAGCGTGTAAGTGAGGACAAAACATGATAAAAAGTCTCATATAAGTTTGTAAAGACGACCATTTAAGAGTAATCAAACAGTGTTAGAGTTGGTTATCGATGTCTCAGAAAGAATTACCTACGAAGAGTTCTTAACGATGAAGGATTTTGATCAATGAGAAGTTGAGTGAAATATCATTATATGAAATGTCATAGTGTGATGTTGAGATGTTGACATTTATTCTTTGATTGTGATCATGCAAAAACAGTTCGGTAACCGGAGGTTTTGGTCAAATATTCAGCATAAAATCACAACATTAATATTAGAGGGAATCAAAGAGCTGTTGTTTGATCTTTTAACCACACTCTCACCCCAGAAGAAGGAGACTCTTGCTATCATTTCATGGACTATATGGATAAGAAGGAATAAAAAAATCTGGAATGAAGAGGAGCTACCAGTTCACATATCAACCTCTACGGCAACTCGATCAGTTTCCATTGGAGTGGAAGCATGCTAGGAAAGAAAATTTCCATAATGTGCACACATCATAAACGCGCGAAAACGGACAATGGACGTCTCTTGCAACAGGTTGTTTTAAACTCAACACACATGTTGCCATCTTCCAACCATAGTTGTTTTGGTGCAGGTTTGTTATTCAAGAGCTGGGTTTGCAAGATATTACCATTGAAGTTGACTGTAAATTAGTGGTGGATGATTTAATGTGCTGCAAGGATAACTTCATTGATGTTCAAATCATCATATCCTGTCCAATTGTAGGGAGGTTTTGAATTTAATTTCAAATTCATTGGTGAGTTTTGTAAGGAAGCAAGTCAAAATAATATTACTCCCAAGTTAACCAGAGTATCATGATCTTTTGCTAACATCTAGGCATTTAATTGTATTCCAACATGTATTCTTGTTTTAGCTGAAATCAAATAGATTTTTTGTGTAAAAAAAAATAAATCAATCTCATATCAAAGCATCACATGGTCACGGGTCACTTTATGTTATAAAATTATTTTAATAAGTTTAATAAAATGGAATTGAACGAAACTTTTCAAGAAAAATAAGCAACACTTAATTAACTTGTAAATATTAAACAATTTATCTACGAAAGATGATGGCAGGAAGCACAAAATTAATTTTTACCTTTGTTTTTAAATATAAAAATATAAAAGTCTTTTTAAAATTTATTTGTCTTTTTTATAAGACTTTTTCATGTTGTCTTTTATATTAATTATTTTTTATCAAATATCCTCAAGTATTTTACAATAAATGCTATAAATTAATAAGATATATTCATTCTCTCTTATAATGATTGAAGAAAAAAAAACTAACGCACATTAATTAAATAGATAAAAAATAATTAAATACAAAGTAGATGACAAGTTTCACAAAATGAAAATGACAAATTCCAATAACTTTAAAGATAATTTTAGAAAATATACAAATTACGAACATATTTAGTGTTATTAATTGAATTAATCAACTTTCTTAATGGCTACACTATTGAAGAGATATTTTAGTTTAATTGTACAACGAAGTTACAAAGTGAAAATTGAGAGCAAAGAAAATAAATAAAGCAAGCTAAACTAATAAGTTCCTTGCCAAGATTGGAAGGGGTCTTTCTAAAAAGGTTTTACTAGTTTTTTTTTTTTTCATGTGTTAGAGATGTATGTCTTAATTTATTGAGTTAGGGATTAATTTTACTTGTCATATTGTGATATGTGACTGCTTCTAGTCTTAGGGAATTTTACATACAAAAGAAATTGAATACGATATCTACACTGAATAAATCATTTTTTACATATAAACATAGGAGATCTTATATTATTATGTAAATCATGAGTTTATATGTATTATCTTTTCTAAAAGCTACTTTTTTATTATCTTAGTCCATCAAAATTAAGCTGCTTTTTTAAGGGTTTTTATTAATAATTGTTTGATCTGAATTTATTTGTAAGTAATCTTTAATCTCTAATAAAATTACCTCAAACAGACTCTAAATGTAATATTTTTTTCTCTTATAAAAGTAAGATATTTTATAATAAAAATATGAGATTAATTTTCTATAGTGTAAACATCATTGAAGTAAATTTGATATTTCTTAATAAAGTATTTTTCATATTATGAAACATAGTGCACATGTAGTATTTTAGAAGATTGAAATCCTATATTTTTTTTTGTTATATCGATGAGTTGAAAAATGTTGTTTAGTAATTATTACCCTTATTTAATGCAGTCAAAATATTTAGGAAAATTTGGAAAATATTTGATAGCAAGTCATTGTCCACATGTTTGACTTTTTAATGAATTTCCTTTACTGCACAACATGTGAATTTTGATTAACAATTTAACAACGTACTAATAAACTTTTAATTTAGTGATTTTCCTAACATAACCCGATATTTATACAGGAAAGGGAAGTTTCTTTTACCTTTCATATGAATAAAAGTGAAAGTCTTTTAACCTTAACAAAAAAAAGCTACTTAAGTGAAATCGTAGTACTGAAATCACTATTAAAACAAATTCATAATTGAATGATTCAGACTAAAATTTTATATGATTCCCGAGTTTAATATCAGAAATTATATACATCTTTATATTATTTTTTCAATAAGTGTTGCGGGAAAATTCAGGACAAATTGACAATAGAAAAGAGAAACACATTATTCATCTATATTTATATTAAATTGATTTTTCAATTTTAGGATACAGAATAAATG
>PYAF01000602.1:3500664-3523682 GCA_007407185.1 Glycine tomentella
CTAATTATGCAAAATTTTAAATACTTATCGTAATTACTTAATAATAAATAATTTATGATTATTTATTAACATAAATTTAATTGTTCAAAAATTTAAATCAGATTGATAATAATTAATCTAGTTAATAAAAATTTCAAATACTTATTATAATTATTTGATAATATTAATTATCATAAATTTAATTATTCATAATTTTAAATCAGATTGATAATAATGAATCTAACTATCTAAAACTTAAAATATTTCTCATAATTAATGCATAATAATTAATCTATAATTAAAAAATAGATAGAAATAAATTATTTTAATCTTTTCTTAAATGCATAAAAATTCCCTCAAAAATTTCTTTACTTTTAGTCATAATTTTAAAAATAGACCCAATGAATTACCCGGTCATGGTACTTGGTTAGTAGTCGAACCGGTGGGTCATTAATTGACATGCATGACCCATAATAAAAAAAATATAAAAATTTTATACCCATCTTAAAATCTTTCGTATGTTGCATTAAAATTCAAAAGTTTAAAAAACACAAATAAAATATAAAGAACATAAGTTAAAAAATAACTATTATCTCTTACATTTAAGATCAAAGACATCAACATTAGTATATATTAATATTCACACTAAAATGAAACATAACCATATAACATCAATGTAGATTATAAAATATAAAAAATCAATCCAAAGTTTCAAACCAATTTTTAAAAAAAGATTCGGAATCACAATTTCACCTATAACTAAACCACAATTGCGGTCACTTTTAAATCAATTTAACTCAACAAAAAATGCAATTGCGACTACAAAAAAGATTCAACAATAAATGAAAAGATCAATCTAACTCAAAATAAATAAAAAAAATAAAACAAAATGAAAAAAATATAAATGATCCAGACCAGGTCACTGGATCATCGGTTCGATCATAAATCTGTCTGCCTTAATCCGAGTTGCTTCGGGTCAAGAGCGTAATCGATTGAACTTATAACTCAATTCGATTCAATCATTTGAGTCACAATTTAATCCGTCGATCTAAGTTTTAAATCTATGCTTTTAATAATATAAAGATAAAGATTAACTAATAAAATAAACTTCGCTTCTAATTATGTTTATCTACATATTATAACTTTTTTTTTCATTTTCTATTCAATCTTTGTCTTTTTATTTCTCATTTATCTTTATCTTTACATTTAAAAAAAATGCAGGTTCCTTTCTTCCACTAGAAGAATTATATATTATTTTTTGGTGAAATCCAATTGAAGATTTATTTTATACTTAAAAAATAAAGTAGTTTAAATATTTAAAAAATTAACCTAAGCTAACTTGCATTAATAACACTGTATGTTTCCCTTCTAAATATCTCTGCCACCGTGGATTCTCTCTCCACTTGTGTCAAAACTCAAGCGTGGGTTGTTGCACTTCACTCGTAGTCAAACTAGTTCCACGCTTTTTCTTTTTCTCTTCCTTCTGTTCTGATTCTCACGAAACCAAAAAAAAAAAAAAAAAACCGAGATTTTCTCGTGAGGTTTTGATCATTTTCATTCTAGTCCAACACCGTCTTTTAAAGTTGCAAAAAAAGCTAGAAAACAAAACATATTCCTTTAATGGCATACCCTTTAATTGAATTGAATCATACTTATTTGTTTTTGCCTAATTATGGTTTTTCATGGCCTGTGACAGGTTTTCGGGAAGTGGGTAGCTTGTGGGGTGGTGGTTTAAGCTTTGATCTGAGGGACTGGTATGTTTTTTTTTTATTCTCTCTTTCTGGTTCAGTTGTGAAAGTTGAATTTGATTGTGGTTTTTTCTTTGTTCTGTGCTGTTTCTGAGAATAAGATGGAATTAGAAGGAGATAAAAAGGAAAAAGAATTTGTTAAGAATTGTGAGAGCAATTCACAGTGGCAATTAAAAGGTTTAATTGAACAAGTTAAAAGTAATAACCGTATGGAATTTAATTTAATTACCTGTATTATGAGTTATTCTTGCATTTAAGGTTCCAAAAATAAAGTTTTCCTTCTTTGCAGGGAAGATCTCTAGTCTCTTGGAAATTGGGTTTGTGCAGATGAAGTCCACTATGGCTCAGAATCAGAGTAATTGGGAAGCTGATAAAATGTGTGTTGTCACTTGCTAGATTCTTGGCTTTCTTTTTTTAAAAAAAAAAAATTCCCCTTTACTGTTTTCTGCGTTTGATCCCGACTTAAAAGATCTTCTGGAACATGTTATATTTGTTTATTATTTTTATTCCTGTTATGATGCAGGCTTGATGTTTATATTTATGATTATTTGATGAAAAGAAAATTACATGCCGCTGCAAAAGCTTTTGTCACAGAAGGAAAAGTTTCCACGGATCCAGTAGGTGAGATTGGTGGTTATTCTTTACAATGTTAATGTTGTGTTTTAGTTTGCCTCACCACCATGGTCATTGTATGAATTAGGTTAAAATATTTTTCTACAATTTTATTTGTGAGTAGTTTATTAGCAGTCTTCTTTGGTTTAAGGGTTTTCTTTGTTAAACATGTACGGTGTGATTGTTTGGGTGAAATTAGGAGGTAAGGAAATAAGTTGGATGAGTGTAACATAGGGCAAAGGGGAATTTTGGAATGGGGCACACAAAAAGAAGAATTTCGCCAATATCAACTGTGAAATGGGAAAGGAAAAGGGGCTGTTATTTTTTTTTTGGTATTAAATAGAAATCAATTTTTTTATGACATCTAACATAAAAAAATAATTGTGTAAAGATTTTTATACTATCAACTAATAAGATATCACCTTAGGTACGAGTTGTAAAGTAATTATCATAATCACTTAGCACATGGATCAATTGACGCAAGGTTGTTCAAGCTTAACCAATAGTCTTGAATTCGAGTCCTGAGGTATGAAACTGCATTAAATACTATAAGGGAGAACATTGTCGTCCATAGTGGTCTTACCCGACTTGAGTAGGATTGTGTCCCGAGAAGGATCTTAAAAAAGTAATTATCATAAAAGTCAATGAATATCAATAAAATGGCAATCTAGGATGAGTTGATAGTGTAAAAAACTTCTACATTGACAGTGTATTCTAATTAAATTCATTAAAAAAATCGTTTTTTAACTAGTATAATTTTTTTTTTGACAATAAATTATGTCTTTTTTCTCAATCACTCATCCAAATAAGCATAGAGGGATTTTCTTCACTTCTTTTGTTCTAATTGCTATCCATCCAAACAAGACATTTTTTCTACTCTATTTCCCTTTTATTTACATCCTTCTTATTGCATTCTCTCTTATTTCTTTCCTCCCTATATCACTCCTTGTCCAAAGAGAGCAGTAGTGAATTGGTTTCTCTGGGAGGTTAACTTATCTTCTGAACTTGTGCTTCTTTCTTTCTCTTTTCTAACAAAATCTCATCTTTTGTTTAAACTTTGTTGTCCAAATTCAATGGACATTATTATGAGTTTATGACTATATATGCTGAAGGAAGTGTAACAATGGAGTGTATGTCTGAGTTGTATTGTTTGGTCTTTGACAGCAATTGATGCACCTGGAGGATTTCTCTATGAGTGGTGGTCTGTGTTTTGGGACATATTCATCTCAAGGACAAATGAGAAACATTCTGAGGCTGCTGCTGCTTACATTGAGGTGATCTTATCATGTAGCACCTATGCTTTTCTGTTCCTTAGTTATTTTAAGTGCTGCTAGGAAACTGAATATATATGTATTTGCATGTTGGTAGACCCAGCAAACAAAAGCTAGAGAGCAACAACTTCAAATGCAGCAATTGCAACTAATGCAGCAACGCAGTGCACAGTTACAGCGAAGAGATCCTAATCATCCTGCCCTTGGTGGTTCCATAAATGCCATGAACTCTGAAGGAATGTTGGGGCAGCCACCAGCAAGTGTGTTGGCAATGAAAATGTATGAAGAACGAATGAAACACCCTCATTCAATGGATTCAGAGGCATCTCCAACTCTTATTGATCCCAATAGGATGGCCTTACTCAAATCAGCAGCTAGTCATCAAGGGTAAATAAATTTGCTTAGCTTTTTATTTACTGGGGGCTAGAGTGCTACTCTTAACCTGATTATAACAACTTGGATTGGACTGCTAATATTTTGGATTGTTTTTGCTGCCTCAGCCAATTGGTTCATGGAAATTCAGGGAATATGTCCACTGCATTGCAGCAAATTCCAGGGCGGACTCCTTTAACCACTGTAATTAATTTAACTATATTCTAAGTTAGCCATTTCATGTGGTTTTTCTACTGTTTTCAAGTTCATCTCTATTCTATTTTCACCTCTACTGTGACAAGCAACTTGATACATCAAGTTTACAGGACATCAAAGGAGAAGTTAATTTAGGTGCCACTCCAAAGAGTTTGCCTATGGATACATCAGTTTATCGACAAACAATTTTACAATCAAAATCTGGGTTAGGCAGTGCAGGTATTATTTTCGTACCCACCTTCATGCTGTTACATCAAACTTCTAGCTTTTATGGACTAAGATATGAATAGTGTTAACTTTCTGTCTTCATAATGCCAGTCCAGTTCTTTTTTTATAGATGAGTTATTTGAAATATCTGTGTGTACTCCCAGTCCTTTTTCTTTGTCTTTCACATCATTCTCTCTTTTTTTTCCTGTGCATGGCTGTGGTTTAGAAGGCCAGGGTGCTGCTTTAAGTTTTTGTGGTGAAAAAGAAAGACACTTTTTTTCCTGTTGTTTTTCTTGATAATCCTTTGACATAAGTTTAAAATTATGATACCCATATCTTTATTGATGAAGGAAACTCTTCATTGGAAATGCAAGCTTTGCAACCTTACAATGGGTTTTGTCATGCATTTGCAGTGTTGGATTTTATGAGTAGTTTCATTGTTAATCTCTTGCAGAGATATTCCTCATGGCTTTGACATGATATGGCTACTTAATTTGTCTTCAGTATTAGACATGGTCGAGTCATTCCATTGATTGTTATGATTTGTTTATTAATCATCCTTCAGGATTAAATCAAGGAGTTACAGGTCTTCCATTGAAGGGTTGGCCTCTAGCATCTGTAAGTTGAATATTGTCATCAATTTTGTTTCTCGGTAAAGTTCTGTTAAACTCCTTGAGGGTGAAGTAGTTGATCTATTCCTTCTTTTACAGGGAATTGATCAACTAAAACCTAATTTGGGTGTACAAGTTCCTAAGCCCAATTTGACAACCCAGAACCAATTTGTTTTGGCATCACAACAGCAA
Source organism: Glycine tomentella (assembly GCA_007407185.1). Lineage (NCBI taxonomy): Eukaryota > Viridiplantae > Streptophyta > Magnoliopsida > Fabales > Fabaceae > Glycine > Glycine tomentella. The sequence goes on from PYAF01000602.1 coordinate 3,505,873, forward strand.
CAGGCCTTGGCACAGGCTCAGGCACAAAATAACCCTGGGAATTCTAATTATGGTGACATGGATCCTCGTAGACTTTCTGGTCTTCCTCGAGGTAGCTTAAGTGCAAAGGATGGTCAGTCTACCAGAAACGATGGATCTATTTGCTCCCAAATGCAGTCAGATTCACCTAAGGTTGGACTAGCTTTTCAAAAATTAAAAAAGGTCAATTAGAATTTAGAAATATTAATATTTTGTTAACATGTATAATATAATATCTTTAAATTCAACAATCAACAAGCATCTCGCAACAAGTTAACATGTATAATATAATATCTTTAAATTCAACAATCAACAAGCATCACGCAACAAGCACACACACACACACACATATATATTGACCTACAGAAATTAGACAGAAGTTCTATGAATTGCTTGAGTGAGTCTCCAGAACCCTTGATAGTTGATATTTTTCTATACATAAACAAATAAGTACATTTTACTCTTAAAAAACCAATAATAAAGAATTAAAATATTTCATGACTTTATAACAGACAATAAAGTTTTAAAAAAGGCTTCCAATGTGGCTCCACTCCCTTGAGATTCCAAAAATCCGAAGAAAATAGCAAGTCACTTAAAATGTCAGCCTAGACCTGTGATAAAGATTTCTCTAAACTTCTCAGTGGGAGAAGTGAATACATTTCATGCTGAAAACCCTTCCTTGATCTCTCAATAATATACATGAGGACTTGAGGAAACTTTCCTGTCACCAAGTAGTTATAGTGTGCTATTATAAGCTTATTTCCTTCATGATTGCTTTTGATTAAAAAAAAAAGATGCATCTCCTAAGTAGCGTGGACATGATGGTCTTACTAATAATAGAAAAATGGAAAAGTATGTGCTTACCTTGTATATTTATGTTAAGATCCAATTGCAAGGTATGGGACTTGGAGTCCCACATTGGAAGTATGGGATTCTAGTGTGGGGTTTATAAGGTCTTGGACTCTCCAACTACAATAGCTAGCTTTTGTGGTGTGGTTCTCTCAAGGTTCTTATCAATTGGTATCAGAGCCTTCCACCATGACTCCCAGCTGCAAACGAGCGGCGCAGGTGGTGACGTTGGCATTGCAGTGTTCGTCCAGGACTAGTCAAAGGGCTAGTGCACAGCCAGCCCACGTGGGCGCCAGGGCTGCGGAGCATGGTGGGATGTTAAGATCCAATTGCAAGGTATGGGACTTGGAGTCCCACATTGGAAGTATGGGATTCTAGTGTGGGGTTTATAAGGCCTTGGACTCTCCAACTACAATAGCTAGCTTTTGTGGTGTGGTTCTCTCAAGGTTCTTATCAATTTATTACCTTCATTCTCTGCTTTATAGGCAAGTCATATAAATTAGTTCTGAGCTGGTAATATCTACACTGTATTTTCCTTTGTTGTATGATACAAATTGAAACATAGTACACTTGTTGGAGGTCAATTTTAATTTTCCTTTGTTTTATCTTTAATGGATGTAGCAGCTGAAGATGGCTCAGTCACAACAATCATTATCTCATTCTCAACAGCAGGAGCAATTACATCAGCAGGTTAATGTCATTTTTTTTCTGCGTGGAATGTGACCAGATGTTTGTGGTATTAAGTGTCCATCCTATGCTGTTTCACCTTTATTTTTTTATTTAATTGTGTTTGGAAAATGGAAAGGGACAGAGATCTGATGTTTTTTTTTTTTTTTTTTTACTTTATACTACCTTAATTTCTTAGGCTGCTTCTGCTATTAGATTTATTTTCCATGGCTATATATTTTGATTTTCTATCATTCTTTGTCCCCACCTCAAATTTGTCTCAATTTCAAAGCTAATTAACAAGTATTTCTGCTTTGACATCAGAGTAACAGAAAAAGAAAATCTGGAGCTGCCAATAGCACTGGTACTGGTAACACTGCTGCTCCTTCCCCTACTTCATCACCATCAACACATACGCCTGGTGATGGATTAAATACAGCAAGCAGCTTACAGCATGTTAACAGTATCCAAAAGAGCATGATGATGTATGGTACAGAGACAACAGGAGGCCTTGCATCATCGTCGAATTTGCTAGTAAGTTTTGTCATTAATTTAATTTATGTGTGTGTCTATGTATATATAAATTATGTATTCTTTGCACATTTGATGTGCTGTAATTTGTATAACAGCTATCCTGATTGTTGACCTGTATAGCTTATGTTTCTTTGTACTTGCAGCTCATTGATCTATCATTACATATGTTTAGACGTTTAGTTCAGTCATAATGTTGAAAAGTCCTATTTAGTTAACTATTGAGATTGCAGCAAACAAGTAGAAGATAAGAACAGTAAACAGAGAGAGAGAGATGAAAATATGAGTTACCATATGTTTTATTAATAGTCAATCACATGAGTACAAGAAGTGGATTCTATTTATAGACTGAGTTATATCAAACTATTACAAACTGTATGATAACTTCCTATCAGATCCGGATAGATTGACAGTTGTTGCCATACAGTTGTCATGAGTTGTACAGAACTGAAACTATAACTAGAACACAACTTGCATACTGTTACAGTAACCATTAATCTTGATTAGAACATTTGAGTGCCCATGTTTTATGAGATGCTGAGTTTATAAGCTGAACTAATTATTGAGCTCTGGACACTATCATTTCATAAACCAGGACGACATGGATCGATTTGGAGATGTTGATGCTTTAGATGATAATGTCGAATCCTTTCTATCAAATGATGGCGGAGATGGTGGAAATCTCTATGGAACAGTGAAACAAAGTCCGGCTGAGCAACAGAAAGAATCTTCAAAAGGTAATCTTTGTATATGTCTCTCTACTCTAAAAGTATTACAGGAAAGAATCATTAACCTTATTTTTCATTTCAGGTTTCACCTTTGCTGAAGTTGGTTGCATAAGAACAAGGAGCAGCAAAGTTACTTGTCACTTTTCTTCAGATGGAAAGTGGCTAGCCAGTGCTGGAGATGACATGAAGGTAATTCACTTGCATAATTGTGGCTCATTTAAGGAACATACTCAACATATGTGGTGATTATAATTTTTTGTTTTTTCATCTGAAGACTAGCATCCTAAGGAATTTCCTACTCTGTATCATGCCTTTATATATATATATATATATATATATATATATATATATATATATATATATATATATATCCCAAACGTATCCCTTTGGCAACATTTATCCCAAGCAACTTATCACGTTCTTGTGATTTACCTTTTTCTATTATATAATTGTGATTGATTTTTTGTGGATGTCAATGATATTTTTTTCATAAGGCCAAGCATGAGACGTTGGTCTCTAATCTTAGGCTAATTTGCCAAACAACTGCTGTGAGCAATTTTTCATTCAATTTAAAAATTGAAATGCTAAAAGTTGTATATGTTACTTTTTTTGTGGGAATTTGCATTAGGTTGACATCTGGAACATGGACACTTTACAAACAGAGAGCACTCCTGCAGAACACAAATCAGTTATTACAGATGTCCGTTTTAGACCTAATTCATCTCAGTTGGCAACTGCTTCAATTGATAAATCTGTGCGGTTATGGGATACAACCAATGTAACATACTTTCCCCAGTTTTCCTATAAATTATGTGTAACTGGTACATCTGATGTATAAAACTTGTAACTAGATTCTAGCTTCTTCAGGCCTTGTTCCCTGTGTTTGACATTTCATTCATTTTTTGCAATTATATTCAACACATTGCAATTAACTAATTTCTTTTCTTTCTTTCAATGCAGCCAAGTCGTTGTGTGCAAGAATATAGTGGGCATTCATCAGCTATAATGTCTCTTGATTTCCATCCTAAGAAGACTGAAGTTTTCTGCTTCTGTGATGGTGAAAATGAAATTCGGTATTGGAATATTAATTCAGCCACCTGCACCCGTGTAACTAAGGTTCGTTGAGTAAGTGCATTATATCATTTCCTCTTTGAATATTTTATCACATGTCTCTAATATATTTCTTTTTAACAATTGGTTGTTTCAGGGAGCTAGTGCACAAGTGAGGTTTCAGCCTAGACTGGGGCGTTTCCTGGCAGCAGCTTCTGATAAAGGAGTGTCAATTTTTGATGTTGAATCTGACACACAAATTTACACCCTCCAGGTAAAATCAAATTGTAATATAATCTCTTAAACAAAGGTCATTGATATTGTATAATTATAAAGATAAATTTGAAACCCATCCTTCATAAATTGTGGGTTGTTCATGCTATGAAAGTTTCTTTTCAGCTAATTTCTAAATATTGGATGGGGTCTGTTCCATTTTCTCTCTTCCTCTTTCTATTTTATAATGATGTCCTATCCAGTCTCCATGTTTAAGTTATAATTATTTAATTAATAGTATAGATAAAAAAATTAACTAGGAAAATCAGAAAATTTGATGGCAGGACTGAAGATTGGTTACCTTATGCTACAATATGGTCTTTCTATTTTGAGGTTTGCATCTTTGATGGATTTTGTAGTTTAAACTTCAAATCATTTTGTCTTTGTAGGGACATCCTGAACCAGTGAGCTATATTTGCTGGGATGGGAATGGTGATGTCTTGGCATCTGTGAGTCCAAATATGGTGAAGGTTTGGAGTTTGACCTCAGGAGGAGAATGCATTCATGAGTTCAGCTCCACTGGGAACCAATTGCATTCCTGTGTTTTTCATCCAAGTTATTCAACTTTGTTGGTGGTTGGAGGAATTTCGGTAAGCTTTTATTCATTATCTGTTGTAATGAATGCATGGATTCAAAATCCATACTTCTGGACTGCATGCATCAGACCCATGGAAAAAACTGCACCCATTTCACTGTAATACTGCAAAACATCCTCATTTCAACACTTCTCTTTTTCTGAAAACATCCCATTCTTATCCTACTAGGTTGGGTTGGTTGGCCTCATGGATCAAAGAAAATTATCAGGCTTCATCAAAAACCAGAAGTTCAATAAATCCATTTAGATTATGGTCTTCATTGTTTCAAATTTTTCATTGGTCTTCTCTGACTCCTATAATCAGATCATCTTCCATTTTATCTTCACCTAACCTGACCAAACCACCTTAGTCGAGTTCGTATAATATCCAAATTATCATTTACTCCAACTGTTTCCTAATACATTTGTTTTCGGTCTTTAACTCTTTATCTTTGTTGTATGTCCTTTCATCCACTGCAACATTTTTATCACCATTACACTTTTTTTTTTTTTTGTGGCTTTTCATCGCAATTTACCCACCTAACATTCATTACTAGTGAAAATAACCTTGCACCTGGGTTGGTCTTGGTGGGATATATAACAATGCTTAATACCATTTATTGGAATTTTAACTTGATAACATTTTGGCTTCGTCAGTTAATGAATTTATTAACTACTAATGTTCATACAAATTCTGGTGTATGATGTACACCCAATGTTGCTTCTGATTTCCTTCACTTCCGATCAACTTGGATCAACAAGCATAATAAATCGAATCATATGTCTTCCATGAACTAGATAACATCATTTCTTGAGGCAACTAAATCCTGAAAATAAGAATTTTTTTATGCCTCAAATCATCTATTGGGAAAAAAAAGATAAATTGCACTAACACTCCTTGAGGTTTTGTTAAATTACTCCTGATACCCCTCATTTTTTAAAACCTGTACCCTTAATTGTTTGAAGAAAAAAAACATTATACCGTCTATCTATACAAGGGAGGTTGCTGTAAAGTAAAAAAGTAGGGGGTTTATGTGTAATTTCAAGAAACCTCGGGGGGATGTCAGTATAAAAAAAATGTTACCTTGGCAAATTTTGTGAGACGTGTAACCCTTCTTGTTTACTGTGACAATAATGTATATTGTTTTTTCCTTGTGCTCTGTAGTCCTTAGAGTTATGGAACATGACGGAGAACAAAAGCATGACAATTCCTGCGCATGACAATGTAATATCCGCTTTGGCTCAGTCTTCTGTCACTGGAATGGTTGCCTCTGCAAGTTATGACAACTATGTAAAGCTGTGGAAATAATATTCCTGATTTAGGTTCTAACATCAAATATATTCTTTGTCGGTAGTACTTAATCTAAAAGAGTTCAGAGACCTATATTGAGAGCAAAAAGGGGTCTCTGAACTTAGTTTTCTTTTTTCTTTTTTATATAATAGTGGAAATGAGGTTTGAATCCTATCCAAACCCCTCATCATTAGCTTAATCTTAGTTGGTTTCTCCCACCGTTGATGTTGCAATAAGGTATACTAGACTTCTAGTACATAAATATAAATACAATTTTGCTTTTAGAATCTTAGGCACTGTCAACTTAGACATTGCACCAATCTGGAATGCAATTTTTATTTATATCAACATCAATATCAACAACACCTTTAACACAAGTTAATTGGGATCGGTGATGGATGAATCCAATGATAGATCGGAAATAAGACAAAAAAAGAGAAATGGAGAGGGGAAGAAAAAGGGAAAATAAGACAAAAAAAAAACTAAAAAAAATAAGGGTGAAAGGAGGAGGAGGGGGGAAATGAAGAGAAAAATAATTAAAAAGGGAATGACTGGAACATAGAGATCCTAATAGGTTTAATCTTTCACCAAGTTTATAGTTTTTCTTCACTCCGATCTAAGGCACATCATTCGTCAATCTATATCTCACTCTATTAGGTCTTATTTAACTATCTTTCTCTAGGTAAGTTTCGGTCTATCTCTACATCTCTTTGTGTTGAACTCTTGGTAACACTCTTGTTCTTACGGGAGCATCCAGTGGTCCTCTTAGAATGTGTCCAAACTACCACAATCTATGAGCTCTTATCTTTTCACTCATCGGTACTATTGCTACTTTTCATCGAATATCCTCATTTCTTATCTTATTTATGTTCGTATAACCACACATCCACCTTAATATCCTAATTTTCGCTATCTTATTTTATGCTCATATTGCCTATGTCCTGGTCAGCATTCTGTTCCATATAACATTGTCTGTCTTACAATTGTTCTATAGAATTTTCTTTTTAGAAGGAGAATTTTGTGATCACACAAAAGTTCAGATGCACTCCGTCATTTCGTCCACCCTACTTTGATTCTATGATTTATATCCTCGTCAATTTTTATTTATATGATTATTTTATTTGGATTGTGAAAACTGTTGGAACTTTCTCAATACCATCATGTGATAATATCAGCAGAGTACATGTTTACAGAAAAATTGAAAGCAGTAGAGTACATGTTCCATCATTCTGTACATTGTACAGAAATATATAGGCGTCAAAATTTTGATTAATCATCCTTAAAATACAGTTGAGGATGATGTCCCGGTTGTATGTGACATAGGCTCTTAATAAGAGTCACATGCTGTTATAAACTAATTATCTCAAAATCTTAAATTTAAAAGGTCATGAGTTGTTTAATTGAAATTACTTACTGTATTTAAATAACTTAGTACCTTTTTTAGTTTAGTATTTTTTTTAGAGGAACCCTTTTAGTTTAGCATTAGAGTTAGATAAAAATATATTTTTAAAAATAGTTGTTGGCTTATTTTCCTTCCACTACATCGTTGTTTCAGCATTTATTTATCTGTGTTAATTGATAGTTTTTGTGTGACTAGTTATGAATTGACTTTGTGACTCATTTGACCAATGATACCGTACATGTTTGATTTACAGTTGAAATTAGGGGCCACATTCTAATGCAATGCAGATCAAATGGATAAAAACAAGAATTCTGATCATTTTACAAAAATACCTTTACTTCAAAAGTCATTTTTCACTTGATTTCTAACATGCTCATCATAGTTAATGGCTATGGTGCCTGGTGCCCCCAGAACAGGGTTACACAACAGCAACAGAGAAATTGAAGGTTAATTTTATATACGATTTTAATTACAGCGAATACAAACAAACAACAATTTTTTATGTAGGCAACCTCTCTAACTAAACCACATCTATGAGAAAATGACACAAAATTGGCGGTTGCTTTCTGCACCTAGTTCGAAATATAAAATTATACTCCGGATTAGCTTTTCCATAATGTTAAGCGCTACATTCTGAAAAGATTAATCTAAAATGTAATTAATCTTTTTAGAAGGTTAAAAAGATACAGATGTAAATTCAACTCCACTTTAAAAAGATACAGAAGTAAATTGGTAAGTTGTTTTTGTCTGCGCCAATCCACTGCAACACCAAACCAAGCGTAAGTAACAAGGCAGAAGCAAATAAACGTTCTCTATTCAAAATTGTTAGAAATTATTTTATTTATCAGATATATTATCATAAATTATTTTATTTAAATAAGTAATTCAACTGATTTTTGTTTGAATGTTTCCAGAAATTGCAACCCCACCCTGTGCCTATCTCTTATTTAAGGCAATTGTAGTTCAAACCATCATTGTAGAGATTTTGTCTAATGCTAAATTTCCACCCTCGAATCAATATAAATCTTTCTAAGCGTGATCAAATGTCAAAAAAGTTCTACACCGTATGATTCATGCCACCGGCAACTTTCTACTTTCTAATCATTCAGCTTCAGAAAAAAAAAAAAAAAACATTGATATATAATAGCAAATTCATGTAAAGAGCAATTTATTTATTATTTTTTTAGTAGGGTCGTATGATGAAAGTTTTACTCATGGAAACTTGTATCTGCCACTTCGAAAAGTTAAGAATCCTAAATTTATTTTTCCTATGTTGTTCTTAGATCTGGATTGATGAAGGCAAAATTCAAGGAATCTTGTATCTGTCACTTCAAAAAATTAAGAATCCTAAATTTAATTTTTCTCTGTTTTCTTAATTTGAATTATTTGATTTGTTTTAATTCTAAAATATATTACTTGAATTATTTATAAAGTTCTTGCAAAAAATATGCATGCTTAAATTTAAAATATTGTTTCAGACGTTATATCTACTAATGGGTTAAAGAACTATAATGCGTTTCAAAGATGGCCAATTTAATAGACAGTAAAAGGATGTATTAACACTCAGGCAGTTGGTCCAGCCTGACCAGTCGGATTAGGATCGGTGCTATATTCGAACCGAGTTGGGAATTGGACTGATCATATATTTGGCTCGATTTTGTCCGATGAAATCCAATCGATTTTATGAAAACCTAGCTACCCGATCGGTTTTTAGAACCCGGATTGGATTTTGATAGAAAAAAAAGGTTTTCATTTGAGAGTGTAAAGGTCTCCTTCACGGTCATGCTTCGAGGAGCGATGGCAAACTTACTGAGCAAGGTTGTCGAGCTAGCGGAGAAAGCCCACATGTCTGGACATTGCGACGTCTTCAAGGAGCACTTCGGAGTCGTTGCTATTGGTGGGGCGACGCAGCTCCGGATCTGCCAGAGTGTGCGTACTTCGTATGTGGTGCTCCGGTTGCGTTTTCTAATCTTCGCTCCGGCGACGCTGTGTTTTCCTATGATTTCAACTTGGGAATGGAAGAGAGAAAGAGAGCGTGGGAAAGTTTTTTTTTTTAATACTGATGCTATCACCTTTTTTTAATCCTTTGAAGCCCGAAGGAAGAGAAAAATATATATATAGTTGGGTATTAAGTTTTTTTTAGTTGGGCCTAGTTAGATCCAGATTGTTGCTTTTTGTACCCCTTTTATTACTTTTTTCAATTTTCATTTTCCATTATTTTAATCAAATAATGTTAGTTATATACGTATATATAATATAATTTTGAATTTTTTAATATAAACCGAGTCAAACCGGGCTAATTATCAGCCCATCGATTGGATTACTGACCTAGTAACTCACTATCTCGTCCGGGTCGGATTTTATAACATTGCATCCAACAATGTAAAATTTCACAAAAAATGTCGAATTCAAATTGATTATTAATAGCTAGACGTTTAGCATGAATACATGAGTTACACAAGAGTGATAACTTATACTAACTATTGCTAATGGCAAATCTCTAGCATTTCAGTTGCTATGCAGAAACTTTTATTAATCAATGGGAGATCTAGTTTAATTGATTGAGTAAGGTGGGTAAGTTGTCAAAATTTTCTTATTACTTATTTTTGAATAAAAAATTGTTTATAGTTTTATTAATCATTTTAGATTTTGATGATAATATATTGATTACCTAATTTAATGATTCAATTATTTTTTTCTTTATGACTAACGTAGTGCTAGATCTTGAACAAGGATCTTGAACTCAATATCTGATCTTCACTAAATTTTCAACATGGAGAATGAGTTCTTGTAGAAGAACCTTCAAGATCTGTGCACTGTTCAAAAAGAATAATTTTTTTCTCTCTTTTCCTAAGATCTCAACATGAGATCTACCACTAAAAAAAATGGGAAAGATCTTGAGAGATCTTCAATCCTATATGATAATATAGAGTCCACCAACAACTGGTCTAAGGTACCAATTTGGAATCTACCATTAAAGATGTTCTTAAACCACTTAAATTGGGGAGTATTTGTGACCTATTCCCAAAACTTTTGACATGTTCTAATTTAAGAAATTAGACTTTGGTGTATTTTGAGAATTTAATTTGAATTATATTTTAAGTATTCTCAATCTAGTTTACTATCATATTTTATGAAGAATATATATATATATATATATAATTTTTTAAACAATTATCTATTGATAATATAACTTCTTAACTTAACAAATAATATTTTATTTAATATGATATTATATTTATATTATTTATTTTAGAACATATAGTATAAAATATATCTTAATTCTAGTTGTATATTTTCTTATTGGCAAAAAGTTAATTCTTAGTTTGTTAATTTTTGTTATTGGGAAGGATTCAAATCCATGCTATCTTCCTCTCTCTTTTCTTTTTAACTACCGAGTCAATTTTATAATTAGTTATATACTTATTTAATTATAATTTAACTAACTATAATGTTAAGTTTAATATATTATTGCCAACATGTCGGGTTGATCCGATCTTATCTTATATGTTATCAGCTCGTCTTAATTAGTTTAAATTTAGATTCATAAAATTCACGTTGTCAAAACTTTGGGCTGAATAAGAAAATAAGTAAACTTGTTCCTCAAATAACCCTACTTAGCTTATTTAATATGTATGACATTTGACACATGAACATTTTTTTCATCTATGCGAATTATGCTTCTGGTAATTATTTTTTTGGAAATAATGTTTTCAGCAAATGTTATAAATCTGTTTGGTATGTCTAAGATATTTCTTGGAATGAGAAAAATAATTATAAAAAACTTTTTTTTATAGACATCTTGGATTTCCACCTCCTACGAGAAAAGTTTAGTTTAAAAATATATTTTATGAGAATGTTTAGATTTTTGGAAAATTTATAGGTTTAATTATCAATTAAATTCTAAAAAATTCGAGAAGCACACGCATTTTTTTCTCTTGAAATAGAAAATAGATCCTCTCCTGAAAAAAAAAACTTGAATCCTCTCAAATGTTATGTTCTCACCATTTATTTTTTTAAAATCTCAATTTTAAAACAAAAATATATCATTTTATAAATTCTTTTGAATGGTCAGGATCTTATACAGTGCATATACTTATTTTCCCTTAAAATGAGACGGAGACTAATATTCTAAAAAGAAAATAATATACACGTATACACAAAATTATGTCCTTTTCAACAATATTCTAATAATCATTGCTCAATTATTGTAGCTTTATGGGAAAAGATAGTCACAATTTTACTTTCACCACGATGAGTCGTCGACCACTAAGTAGCTATAATAAAGACAAAACTTAGGAAAATAATCGTGTATCATGCAACCTAAATTTAAATGAATTTAATACAGATATATTAATAATGTAAAAATTACATATTTACTTAAGATATAATTAAAAAATACTAACTTTTATAATTATTAATTTAAAATTATATTTAAAACAATTTTTAATTAGTTGATAATATAATTTTTCTAATACGGTCAATGTATTAAAATCAAACACAAATTATATTATGCAAATTAGTAAAGGACAATTATAGTTTTGATTTGAATTGAATAAAATAAAGTCAAATATTTTGCCTATATTTTATACTAACAATTTCTATAATTATATAAATCTGTTAACAATCGTACCGGTAATATTCCCCCTTATCAAACATCCCATTCAGAAATATATATACGCATAATAAAACTTGAAATACAAATCGTGATTTTTAATTTTTATAATTTATTTATATTTACACATATATACCAAAAATGAGACAATTATATTAAAAAAATTACACAAATTGATCCACCCGTTTGATAATTACATAAATATATTTAAATATACTAAAATAATACATAAAAATAAATATACAGTGATGTTATAATAAAGTAAAAAAAAATATAATATTATAAAATTAAAATACTAATAAAAATGAAACACTTTTAAAAATACTTCAAAAAATAACAATAATGTAATGATATAATCATGAAACAATAATCATTGAACACACAAATCAATCAAGATAAATGTTTTAGTATAATTTGCGCTCGAATTTTAAATATATAATTACATTAAATATTAAAAAAAAAGAGAATTTAGTCACCTATAATTCTGTGTGATTTAAGCATGATCATCTCCTCTAGGAAGTACTTGTAATCCCATCATCATAATAATAAAAAAAATATGGTAGTAAAAATTAATTAAAATTAAATACTTAATAAGTGTTAACTTTTGAAACCTTAAACATAATATAAAAATGATAAAATAAATAGGAGAGGGATCATTATGTTTTCCCCAAAGAATCATGACTAATATTTTGTTAGTATAGACCACAAGTATTTTTCATAGAAAACAATATTGCTTAAGTTGAGTAGGATAACTATGGATGATAAAGTTTTTTCTCGGATTTAATGCAACTAAATATCTAATATTTGAACTTGAGACCTTTAATTAGTTTACAAAAACAAAATCGTCAATATAAATCTACCTATTATACTATATACAAATTAATGGCAAGTTTTAACACGTATCAACACCTAAGCTACAAAAAAACACACATACCCACAAATTTGCATTAATAGAAAAATTCAAACTCAAATTTCAAACACAAAAGGAAGGTAATTTCAGATCCAACGAATGTGAGATAATAAAAGATGCATGTTGTAACGTTGAGTTTTTTTATTGTTTGTTTAAGTGATTTAATTAAATTTAAGAGAAATTAAATTCAGTTTAAGTATTTGAATGAATTAAATAATATATTTGATGTGGTTGGTGAGTTTTAGTTTTTTAGGATTAAAAGGATGAACTTTAGTTTATGGTTGGAGGGGTGGGTGTGTATAGTAAGGTTTAGGTGTGAAAAGAAAAATTACAAGAGTCAAAAAACTCTCATTCAACTCTCAAAACTCTAAAACATAAATAGAAAAATTCTCATTTTACTCTTCTTTCTCTCCAAGAAAACACATTCCTTGAAGAGTTGAGAACTTTGTTTTCTTGCTTAACTCAGGTTTTTTCTCCTCTATTTGGTGTTCATTGGTTGTCCCTTTCTGTGATAAACACCTCTCCTCCCTCTTTTATATTTCATTTTCATTTTTTTCACTAAGGCACTTATGGGGGTTCCATAGAAAAGGCTTAGTTTTTGGGTTTGAATCTGACTATGTGTTGGTTTTGGGTATGGATAATGCCCTTGTAGTTTGAATTGCTAGAGGAGTTGAAGAAAGTTTCCTCCTTGGACCCAAAGTTCCCTCATTTCTTCCTTTTGTTCATCTCAAAGCAAGTTCTTTGAGTTTGGTAGGTAAGGGAAGCTTTATCCTTTTCTATGCTTAGGTTGTTGTGAATTGGTTTCAAGTTTGTTGGAAAATGAATCGTGTTGTTCAAAATAGAAGTTTGAACATTTGAGGTTTTGAGTTTTAAAAGTTTGGGTTGTTATTTATTTGATGAATATTGATTAAAAGTTCCTATTTGTGAAGTATTTTGATGTTGTTTATGTATTTGGAATTGATGGGAAAGAGTTTGAGTTTGTTTTGGGATGATTTGGAAGCCATAAGAGACAATTCTGCAAAAAAATTGAAATTATGTAGAATTCATGTCTAGTGACTATTTTCACATCCTGTGTCACATCCAGTGGTCATTTTCGCGTTCAATGATTATTTTGAGTCCAGTAATCAGTTTTGAGTCCAATGACAAATTTTGATGTGAATTGTGATTAATGTTTGTTTTCCTTGCATAATTTAACTATTTTGAGATTTTAATGAATTTATGATGATGTGAGATGTGGTTGAGATGATGTTATTTTTTTATTATTAAGTTGACTTTATGTTGAGATCATGAGATTCGCATTCATATGAGTTTTAGGTGAGTTGTTTGCAATAATTTAAGGTGTTGGAATGTCTTGTTATGTTTATTGAACTATATGTGGGTTCATGAGTGTGATGAACGTATGAATGATGAATCTATGATGTTACAACCTCTTATGATGTTGGAATTGGTAAATGAATTTGTGATGACGTATGATATTGATTTAAATAATCATAACATATATGCATTGATGAATGACATTGCATGTGAGTAGACATGTAAGTTGGAGGGTGCTAAGAAGGCCTTCAACCTAGTGTTGGAGGTTGTCGTAATGGCTAACGCTGAATGGGCCTATAGAATGGATGGGTAGGCGAATCCCTAGATAGGTTAAGGTCTTTGCAAGCCTTATCGAGGTAAGCCACTACTCACGCTCATCCATTTTCGATAAAACCATACTTCTTCTGTGGGATAAATTCAAGTCTTCCAGAATGGTTAGATCATAGAGTGCAACTATGTTAAGGGATGTACTTGGGTTAATTACTCAAAGGTGAAATCTTCCGGAAGTATAGAGTTAGCATGACATAACATGATAGTTAGACATGTGCATTGATAATTATGACTTAAGAATGATGTGTTTACTTGAGGAGTTGAATTAGTACATGGCTATTGAAAAAATAAAGGATTTCTATATCTTTTTTTAACACATTGATCTTATTTTTTTTACATGTTGTTTCCTTTTAAAATGAATTTACCCTTGCATTTTCTATTGAACTGTGATGATTGTGTCATTTGATACAGGAACAGATTATAATGTAGCCTCTGAGGAGCATGACACTCATGGTTAATGTGGACTTCGTGGTGGACTTAGGGGGGAAATCCAACCCTTTGCCATTTATTTATGTTTTGTCTTAGTGGGGACTAGTTTAGGG
This sequence comes from Glycine tomentella, assembly GCA_007407185.1. Classification (NCBI taxonomy): domain Eukaryota; kingdom Viridiplantae; phylum Streptophyta; class Magnoliopsida; order Fabales; family Fabaceae; genus Glycine; species Glycine tomentella. The sequence continues at coordinate 3,520,966 of PYAF01000602.1, forward strand.
TTTATATATCATTATGGATCTATGTTGTATTTTTCCTTGAATGGAACCCTTGACCCTTGAGTTTTATGTGGAGATTTGTTTATGATGTTTGATGACGTAATGCCTTGGGGCACATGTACCGTTATGTTTTATATCTCGAGGGCCCTTTATTGATGAAGTTTATATGACACACTTGTATTCATAAAAAAAAGTTACACTTATTTTCATTTGTTAAATTGATTTAAGAGTTTTGAAGGGACTAAAAATGAATCTTTTTGCGTTAAAGTCTTAATGTTTCATGTAATGATGTTTGGGATTGTTACACATGTTTATTATAGAGTTTGGACCATTTGATAAAAATCATGAAAGAACCTATTAAAAGACACAACCTCTTTCTTTTTCATTCATACAATTTTCTTCTCTATCTTCTTTCCAACCTTTTAGAGAATCTCTCGAACACTCCTCCTTTGGTCAAAGATTCTGGAATTGTCTTCAACCTCTCTAGGTCATGTTTTGGAAAAGTAAATTGATTAAATGACTTCTCATATTCTACTCTAAGTATTTCCTAAAAAAATTCAACAAAAATCTTAGTATGCTTAAACCCTAAATGATGTGAGATAAGCAAGTTTTCTCCTTTCTCCTTTCCTCTTTTCTTTTCTCCTTTTTCTCTGCCATTTTATTATATGATTTTGTTGAAATCTTTATTTGTCTGGTTAAATTTTTATTACAACTTTATCTTTTTGTAGAAAATCTTTCCAACCCCTTTCTTTGTTAACAACTTTGACATCATCTCCACCCTTTCTAGGCCGCAATTTGGAAAAATAATCTGATTAAATGGCTTCTCATCTTTTACTCTAAATTTTCCCTAAAGAAATCAATGAAAATCCCACTATGCCTAAACCCTAACTAGTGTGAGATAAGTTTTCTTCTTTCAGTTTTTCTTTCTCTTTTTTCGTTACAATTTCGTTACATGATTATGTTGAAATCTTTTATTTGTTTGGTTAAATTTTTATTATGAGTTTATCTTCTTTTAGAAAATGTCTAAAACCTTTCCCCTAAAAATAATTCAACAAAAAACTCAATATGCCCAAACCTTAATTAGTGTGAGATAAGTAGTTTATGTTCTTTTTTTTTCCTCTCTACCATTTATTATATGATTTTGCTGAATTATTTTATTTGTTAGGTTAATTTTTCTTTTACGAGTTTATCTTCTTTTTTGTTATCATGCATCTACGATATTTGTGAGATTGGATTGAGGAGGTTTTCGTGGGTATTTCATACAAGGTTACTCTTTCCCCCATTTATATTGTTTTTTACACTTTGTTATAGTAGACAATGCTTTTGCATTATTATTTTTCTTTAAGATTACTTTTCAATTCCCTCTTATTCTTCCAAAGAGGCAAGATGAAATTAGTAGAACCATGGCAGCACAAAGTTATTACAAGGTAAACAAACTTTTATAACTAGAAGATTTTGAATATAATGACTGATATGATTTCACACTAATAATAATTTTGGATATTATTAGTGATATGCTTTCACTGAAATTATATTTTCTTTATAAAGTTTTGCGGTAACACTACAATAAACATATAGACGAGTCTCCTATAAAAATTGCCGAGAGTCGAGTGATATAATGTCTTGCAACTGCAATTAAGAGAATAATTTCTGAGGTGAGGGTGATTTAATGTTATTAAATTTGTGATTTTGTGCCTTAGCTTTTCAGACATGTCTCACTAAAATTACTCCTATTAAAACTCTGGGCTTAAGAGGAGTGGATTATAGGATGACTTTTAAGATGCATAAAACTTGAATGTACCAAAGGAGCAATTGTTTTGTCCTTTAACCTTTTTATTTGTTAACTCGTTGTTTTGCTAATATAAAAGCTTAAGCTAAAATATTATAAAAAATTATTATAATATATTAATAAAAATTATTATTTATATTTACTTAAATAGGTCAACTTGTTAAATTTAAAAGACCTTTTAAATGACCTAAAGTATACTCTTTTAATTAAATAAGTTTTTATAAAAGTCTGGAACTAGTTTATTTATTTGTATAATTGATTTTCTCAATTGTTTATTATTATGAATAATCTATTTGTGATTGCTCATATCTATTTTGTTGTCTTTTATGATTTTTCTTTTATTATTATTATTATTATTATTATTTATCTTTTGTAAATTTCTAGATATCTCTAGGTTATTCTTGTTTGAAAAAATACATATAATTCTCGTTCTCTTTAAACTTGTGTTTTCTCTTGTTTTCTACTTTTATACTCCAAGTTATATTTATATAACATGATAAAATAAAATTATTTATTGGGACTCTCATCACCACGGGTAAGGTCATCAATTATTAATTTCTCATTTGGATCAACAAATATATCAACAACATAGAGGTAAGTATTCTCTATATGACCATAATCTAAAGCACCATTTTCATAAGCAAAATGTTTTCCTATCTTTTTCTTCTCATTTTTAAGTGATTCTTGGTAAAATTCAATCAAAATGTTTTGGTGTACAACGGGTGTACGTGACTGTAATATCACAAAATTTTAAGTAAGGTATTTTGGGTGTTATTTGTGTAAAATAAATGGATTTACGAAAGGACGGTTTGGTCTTTGTTGAGAAGCGGAGTGCAGTTAGTAATTACTGTTACTGTAGCAGTAACTGTAGCAGTTACTGTAGCAGGTGAAGTTAGTAATTGCTGGGTGCAGTTAGTAATTACTGTAACTG
>PYAF01000602.1:3533710-3545146 GCA_007407185.1 Glycine tomentella
ATATTAAATAAAATCATATAAAAATTTAGAAAATATATTAAATAAATAATATTAAAAATATAAAAATCTTAAATAAAATCATATAAAAATATATAAAAAATATTAAATAAAAAAATTTAAAATGCATTTATTTATTAAATAATTTAATTAAAAAATTTATTTATAATTTTTTAAAAATTGAAAAAACACAAATTTTACCATTTTTTAATAAAAAAAACTTAACTAATTTGAAGTTGTAAAATAAAAAAAAATTAATTGAAATCATAAAATATTTTATGATTTTAGTTAAAAGAAAAGTTCACATAACTTTAAAAGGATAATTTTTTAAAAAAATTAACTGAAATCATAATATATTATATGACTTCAATAAAAAAATCATAACAAATATTATAACTTACTTTTTTAATATTAATTTAAAATCGATCGTAAATAATAATTAACTAAAGAATCTACCTTCAATTAGTGATTTTACCTGGAGTAACTCGTGCAAAACTCCTTCTGAAAGAGAGAATAAAAATTGTCCAGTGGACAAAGCAAAAGAAATGGTGGATTTTCATATTTTACAGAATGTTGTACATGTAAGTGTAAAATGGTGTCAGGACAAATTCTACATTAAAAGAAAAAATCAAATTACACTAAGAGTTATTTCTTTTTTTTTCTTTTTTTAAAATTTAATGATTGAAATTAATTATTTATTATAATTATTAGTTTTTAAGAAATGACCGTGAGAATGAAGAGTTATTTCTCCTCTCAATTTTATAATACCATTTATACTACTACCGTAACTAATTAAATCCAAAATTATATCCTGTTGTAGTACCATTCTCCTGCAAGATCCGAACACCCGCTTAATCTTGCATTCAATGCAGAGACAGAAGATAAGTCATGATTGAAATGTAAGTACAACATTACTGTGGCCTTGTTCAGCTGGGATTCATCTGAGCCACAAAATTAATTAAGCTAGCAGACTTAGAAAATGAACAAGAAAGTCAACTTATATGAATTGGTTCTGGTTGTCAGCAACTGAGGTGTAGTATTATATATATTACTATGGTTCATATACGGATGCATGGCTTCACGTAAGTTGGCTAGCTAATAAGTTCAAAGGGAAATTTTCAGCCATTACCAAATGTTAAGGCAGATGCTAGCTAGTTAGACCTACTCCAACTATCAAAGGTAATAAAGATATTTGGTAGAGTGAAAATAAAGAGGGAGATAAAGGAAGAGAATGAGAATGTTGATTGTTTGGTAGAGTGAAATTATAAGAAAATATTCATAAAATTTGGTGGAACTTACAGGGAATTGTTTTCATCCAAATGAGCAAGGAATTACACACAATTAAGAATATAAAACCTGCACTAAGCCACTAACCATTATCCAGCCCATGATAATGATTAAAGCAGGCAGTAAGTTCCCCTGATAATCGATTAAAGCAAACAGTAAGAATAAAACCTGCACTAAAACATGATAATAGTTTTGCGTACAATTTCTTAAACAATTATTAGCATCCGCTTTCTTTTTCTAAGCTCATAGATATGTTAATTAATTGCCACGACACACTAACTGACAAATTTGGTTCTCTGTTGTGATTTTCAAAACAAAACATTTATTTTTAAAATAAAATAAAAATATTTTTTAACTGAATTTTAAAATATTTGTATACTTTTTTTAAAACATAAAAATTATATATTTGATTTTTAGTTTTAAAAAATTCACTCTCGTTATATTTGAGAATGAGTCTTTTTGATTTGGAACATAAAGAAATCAATATAATTTTTTATTAGGAGCACCATTTGAGAATGACTCTTTTTGATTGGGAGGATAAAGAAATCAATATAATTTTTTATTAGGAGCACCACAATGGTGACTCTTTTTGAGATGGACCAACCTCCACTTTCTTGGTATTTTTTCATAAAAACTAAAAATGAGATAATAAATTCTGTCTTTTTCTTAAAATTTTGAATAGTGGTCTCGAATTCAAAGTTACTTATGTTTCGTCTTTTTTTTTTTTTTTTTTTTGAGAAAGATGATAAAAAAAATGCTAATTAGTATTGAGATAATTCTATTCTAATCAAATATTATATATGGACGGAAAAGACAATGGTGACTCTTTTTTTATATAGACTGAGATAATTTTATTCCAGTTGATCATGAATATTACTACACAGTAGTGATACTATGGACGGGAAGACAATGGTGGCTCTAGTTACTTCATTGTCAACCACCGTTTGTGTTATATATCACCTGTTTCCACGCCACCCTTTTTGCCTATGATTCTTCTTCCATGACATCTATATATAGTGAGGGAGTAAGATGGATTAATTGTGGTGTGGGACATGCATGGCATTGCATGTTGAGAAGAGAAGGGACTTGGGAAAAGGAAATCATCATTGCCGGATCAGTTGGATGAGAAAGAGAGGAATTTAATCACCTTAATTAGTTTTATTGCTTACTTTTGGAAGCTGGCCCGCATACTTGGAGGTGAAGATATGCGTTTGCCTGCAGTATGGAGGAATAAAAGTAAAAGCACCCAAGTGAAGCTATAATATGTAGTAAAAAAGAAAACCGTGATATTGTTTGTTTTTCACTATTGGGTTATTCTGGGTTTTTCTTTTAAAAAGATCAAGGATGTGTTCTAACTTATTATATCAGGAATTAGTTTTTTTTTGTGTTTTATGATTGTTGTTGATCCATTTTTTTTATATTATAAAAATCGAATACGAGTTTTTTGATTAAATAAATTATTCTCACACGTGTAAATATAATAAAATCTTACACTAATGTATCAATCATTTGATTTTATAGGATTCTACTTGTTATACGTGTATTATGATTTTTATATAGATTTACAAATTAATTAAAAAAAATAGCCTAAGGAAAATAGATTTAAATATGAATTTAATTCATATAAATTTGTGTTTTTTTAATTTTGTTTTTATAAATTTTTGTTCATTTTTAGTAATTATAAATTTGATTCTTTATTAATTTTGATCTCTGTAAAAAAAATTATTTTTAATCTTTGTAAATTTGATTTTTTTTTTAATTTTAGTCCGACGTAAAGAAACTAAAAACATGAAAAATTGAAATACAAGAGGAAATAAAATACAATATTCTTTGTATAACCTTTTTTTAACTTTACCCTATGTTTATTTCAAGAGAAAATGACACAAAAAAATAAAGAAAAAAGAAAATATGAATAACAAAAAACTTTCTTTTATTTAGTTGAGATAAAAATAAAAAAATTGAGAAAAGTCGGACTTAGTTTATTCATTTTATTTTATTTTAAATTCAAATTTTTTTATCTTTTATTTTTCTTTCTTCCAATCAAAGGCATCATAATTAATATTCCATCTAAGAACATAGATCAACAAGACTTATTTTTGAAAAAAAGAAAAAGATTATCAAGACTTTAAAAATATATATTGACGGCTTGACGCATCTCTAAGCTAATCTCCCGCTGCTATTGTTGACTGTTTTTGTTAATATGCCCTAGTCCCGAGGCCAGTGATATTGAAGAGATGTATGAATTAGGTCATTGCTGAATCTAATCTCACTCACGATGCTTTCAACTTTTCTTTCTGTTTTCACGAAAATCCATGTCTTAGCCCTCGCGCGCGCGCGCGCACAAAACCAAAACCACATCGATGCTCTTTTCGCGCCATTCCTCTTTTTCTTCGGATTCCATCTTTCTTTCTCTATCTGCAGCGTACGTTAGTTTATTGGTTGGATCTATGTATAGCGAGTTAGTGGCAGATTACCGTTCACTACTTTCGATACTTTTTAAGTGTTTTTTTTTTATATAATTTTTATCCAAGATTAAAACAATAAAATAAAATTTCTCGTGTTTGATATAAATATAAATAAATTATTCTATTATTAAATATAATATATTTATTGAATTTAATATATATTATGAATCTATTTATTTGCAAATTTTATTATTAAATATATATATAATTATAAAAATTCATATAATATATACAAATTGACATATATATATATATAGTTTATCTCACAATTTCTATGTTTAATTATACTTTATTAATATTTAAAATATTAAGAAAATATTAATTACTTCTTCTCAATAAGATCAGAAACAAATATTTCTTTCCGTTTGTTTTATAAGAACTAAATTAAAAGTTTGATTTGATTTAAATGTTTTTATAAGAATTAATTTAAATGTTTCTTGCATTAATTCTTTTCAAAAAATACTCTTAATTAGGAGTCATTTGTCTTCTTTTTTAGGAGAGAAGTCATTTGTCTTGAGTTATATAAATAATAGTAAACGGAATAGATTAATATGTCAAGCTATTTGGGAATTTAACTATTAGTAGTGCTATATGGTACAAATACCATTTGCACGAAGACTGTATGAATACATATGATTAAATGCTATTGCCTGAATTCTAAATTAAAAACAGAAAGTTTAATCTTTGATATGGAAATTAGGGAGTGATTGTTGTTAATTTTATAAGTTTTTCATATAGGAACGAATCCTTACCTAATACCATTTTCCTGTAACTATATGCACAGGTTTTGAATTGTGATGTAAGTACCATTTTGACACTTAACTTTGTCGTGAAGATACTGGCTGCGTTAATGATGATAATTGACATGCGCTAATCTTTTATATATATATATATACACACACACAGAAATAAGCATAAGGCTTTTCATTGATAATCAAGTGAGCAATACATAAAGTATGATGATTAAGAAATATTATACATGTGCTAATCTTTAAGAGCAAAATGATCATCAACAGTTAGCAAAGTAAGATATTAAATTTGGTGCCTGTCTTTTGCGAAAATGTCAACAGACAAAACTAGTTGGTGGCGTCAAATTCAAAGATTTAAGCAATTCTGTAGTCCCTAAACTTTGGTAAGTATTATATTAGTCAATTTAGTCCCCTATATATATAACACAACATTAGTACTGTGTGTATCAATTACCTCTAATAAAGTCTCACGTTGCAAGTTAAATGCAACCATGATGCTTACATTAGTGTGTGTATCAATTACCACAAACAGAGAGTCTCAATTTGATTAGCTAACTAATGCACATGCAAATGTGCTTTAGGGCAAGTGAATCGCACAAATAATTAATATATAAGGATTGAGTCTTTAAAGACTATTTAGCAATTACAAACGTCACAAGACTATGCTATTTGGACAATATGAAATCAAGAATTTGGAGTCCTTCGCTTTGTTTACTTACATTAGCTTTTGTTAGAGGCTCTAGTTTCATGTGTACGTACGTAGGAGGACCAAACGTACAGAACCATAACTAAACTGAAGGCCACCTACTTTGTTGATGGCTTCTAGAGTCATAGTTTGGGTGGACTTTATCTTATCAATTAGAACATCCACCTCCTCTTAATTAAGGTTTAATCATTTCGGATAATTAATTCTTCATCAACTTCTATCTTCTCTTTCCTCTAGAGACCTTTGTTAACGTTCTGGATGTTCAAGTCTGCAAAAGGTGTTCTATTGCATGGAACTTCAATGGTTGTCAAGAATTCGGCGATGTCACCTTTGCTTTGTGTTACCTGTTGATATTAATTATATTGTTCAATCTTCTGGGAGAGAAAACTAATGGTTTCTTGCTAGCTAGCTTCTTCTTTTCTTTGGCCATATATCTTGTGTTATATCATTTGGCCTTTAGCCTTTCTCTTATAACTTAACCTTTTATTTTTCCTGTCTCAACAGTTTTCTATGAAATGAACATCCTCAATGAAGTCTTGTGTAGTTTATATTATTGGGAAATTTCCAAATTAATGAGAAAATTCCTTCTCTTCTTTCGTAGCTTGAAAGGGATTAGGGTAGTTAAAAAAAAAAAAATCTTTGTTTTACTATGGTTCAGAGAGGTAGACAGACAGACAATTTGTTTTTGGAACTTTTCTATTCAAAACTATCTTCTATTTTGGAGTAGACTATTTATGTTTAACACTACTCTTTGATCACCATATATATATATATATATATATATATATATATATATATATATATAAGCTCAAATGTTATTGGCTACTGCTTTAGAATCTACTTATAATAGTTACAACTTGATTTTTGTCCTTCGTCCATGACTTGAATTTGCTATGGGGATTAATTCGACAGGGATACTTTTTTATTGTGAATTATAACTGAATGCCCACTACTATTTGCTCATGACCAGTCGGTGCATGTGGAAAATTTGTATAAAAGCACCCATGAGGGATCTTCTTCTGTTACTTTATCAATAGGTTAAATAACCAGTTCATCTATAAAATGATATCTTTTCGCGCCTTCAACAAGGACGTTGTGTCATTTTGTATTTAGAAATTGAAAAAGATCAGGGAAATTAGTCAGCGCGAGTAAACCTAGAAATCCACAAAATCATCAGAAAGGGAGATTAAAAATATCATATAGATAAAAAATAAGAAAAAAATAAAGGATAAAAAAACATCAAATAAAGAAAACTATACTGAGAATCAAATTCCCTCCACATAAGTAATAAAAAACATGAAGAAGGGAATTGAAGTCAATGTGTTATTAGCTAGGCGAAAATGTGGCTAAAGAAAAAGAAAGAAATCGTGACTTTCAAAATTAAGTTTTAAAATATAAACAATTTTTAACAATTTATAACTTTTTTTCACCTTTTTTTACGTGGCTGCAAAACAGGAAAAAAAGTAAATATTTAATAATTAGAAAAATGTAGAACAGTGAATCTGAAAATTTAAAAGGATTTTCAGAGAAAAATGGTGTAAAAAACTAAAAATAGCGTTTAGACAATGTTCAGTTAATCAAAATGGTGCCTTTAATTTGCTCAGTTAAAGGATTGAAATTGGAAATGACAATAATTAAGTAAAGTCTCAATAGGGTATTATAGTATCTATTCTTTTAAAAAAATTCATATTTGTTGATACCTATATACTCATATTCATACTTGTTAGTAACATTAGACTTAAATATATTATATTTTTTGTACAAGCACTTAACTTGTATGTACAAAGACAATAAATAAAAAATTTGGATATGACATAGAATCATACATAAATAGTGAAAAAAGATTGAAAGTTATCTAGTGGTATTATGATCACTGAAAAAAAATATATGCAATATACTTTTAATCTTACCATTCAAATAAGATCCAAATCTATATATATTTATAATTTGATTTAATTTTCTTTTGATTTCCCAAGTATTATAATTATGTGATTTTAATTTCTTAAGTCCCAATTAGATCTTTCAGAGTATTGTAAATATGTAATTTAATCTTTTATATTCTAGTTGTGTTAATTGAATCTCTCGCATATCATCAATTTTAGTCTTTCACTTATATATAATATTTTTTATAAATTAACCAGAATTATATTAGTGTATTAAATTAAGGAACTAAAATAATACAATTGTGACACTTTGAAGATCCAATTGAAGATCCAACTCAGGCCTGGCCCTGGGGCAGGGCCAGCAGGGCCTCCGTCCAGGGCTCAAAAATTTTTGGGCCTATAGTTTAAGTAAAATTTTTATTAAAAAAATAAAATAAAAATAAAACCTATGTTAGGGTTCCATTTTGTGTGTTAGGGCCCATTTTTTCATCTCTTAATTTTAATATTATTTGTATTTCAAAAAATTTGTGTATTAGAGGCCCATTTTTTTCATTCCTTAATTTTAATATTATTTGTATTTCAAAAAATTTGTGTCAGGAGTCCATTATTTTCATATGTTAATTTTAATATTATTTGTATTTCAAAAAATTTGTATGTTAGGGATCCATTTTTTGTGTTAGAGGCTCATTTTTTTCATCCCTAGTTTTAATATTATTTGTATTTCAAAAAATTTGTGTGTTAAGGGTCCATTTTTTCTATCTCTTAATTTTAATATTATTTGTATTTCAAAAATTTTGTGTGTTAAGGGTCCGTTTTTTTCATCCTTAGTTTTAATATTATTTATATTTAAAAAAAATGTGTAATAGAGACTCATTTTTTTCATTTTATCCTGGATCAAATAATTTTCAGGACCAACCCTGATCCAACACACGTATGAAACCTAGTGCCATAAGGTATTTTTACATGCTGCTCTCTGCCTTGAGTCAATAAACTAGATCTGCAGTGTAAAAGTCTTATAAGTCCGTGGGTCTATCAACAGTGGAAAAGTGATATTATAGTCAGCAACAAGAAAGTTAAATTCACAATGTTGGAGCCACCCCATTATGATTCAAACTGACCGAACTATCCGGTTGAGGCTACCCAAGTCAGATTTTGTTGGTAGAATGGTAGTCTTATTTGCGGTATTGTCTGAGTTTGGTATCTAGTTTAAAGGGTACAAGCTTTGATAGATTTCATAGTAAAGCATCATGACTTGTGGAGCATCTTTGCCTATGAATCATCCAACATAACAGGGAACAAAATCAGAGTAATATCCTCGAGTACAAGACTGGGATGATTTTCCCATTTCCAACAACTTAGTACATATTTAATTTGCAGTTTAAAATGTTATGCAAATGTTATGTGATGCATATTTCAATACAAAATTAATAAAATAAAATGAATATAAAAATAAGAATTCTAAGTTATTGATAAAATTATCTTTACCTCAAACATAAATTTACAATAAATTCCCATACATGCTCTTAGTTAAGTACGAGGCTTCCATCACTAGCTAAGGAACCTCTATGACATTCGAGCAGTGGAGGAAACATTATGTCCAAACTCTGGCGTAAAAGATAAACATATCCATTGGGAATTGAACTCCTGAGTTGAGTTGTTGACATTTTCTCCAAATTCGCAATCGCTAAGTTACTCAAATAACAAATCTGTCATTCGAAACAATTTCAAGTTTTCAACCCTCAAAACCATTACCTTTCTTGAACCATATATGTACAATCTATTGCTTAAATGGATTATTTAATTTATTATAATACTAAAGTTACTAAAATAAATACTTAACTTAATTTTATCAGTCTTATTATTAACCCCAAATATTGACACTTAAATATTTAAATACAATTTGTGTCACGTCAGGGGATATTATTTAAGTAAATATTTAAATTACATGAACTTAATTTTATCGGTTTTATTATATTATTTACTTAAATACAATTTTAGTTCATGTAATTTAACCTTTTTTATTTATAGTCCTTCTAATTTAAATTTTATTTTTCCAATTTGTGCCACGTCACATCAGCAGAGCCACGTCATCATAAGGTCAGAGATACTAAAAAAAGAAAAAAATACAGAAAAAATAAAAAGTATATGAAGGGATATGAAAAAATACACGTGTTAGAAGAAAAAGTGACATATTTGTAAGTACAAACAAATATTTAAGTCTTAAATATAATTATAAATTTAATTTAAAATTGTTATAAAATAAAAATCTTAAATAACCCAAACTATCAGACTTTTATTAAAATCACTCAGGGGATATTTGGTTTAAGGGAGTGAATGTGAGCTGCAAGTTAATTGAGTTAATTTGAGGTGAAAGGGATTGATTTTGTATGTTTGGTGGAGGTTAAAAATATGTGAGTTCCATGGGTAGCAACTTTCATTCCAAATTAAGAAGAAATGAGATAAAAATAGAAAGAGAAGAAGTACCTATGATAATAATGAAGAGAGATGAAGAGAGATGAGAGTGACAAAAGAGAGAGGAGAGAGTTGCATGATTCTCTCCCACACTTTCAACGTTAGCATAATTGATTATGCAAAAATATGTACGATGATTATCCCTCCTTGTTTTTTCCCTACTAAATTACTTTAATGTAAAACTTTCATCCATTTTACGCTCCGTGACCATTATACTTTACATTCTTTTGCATCTTTTTCATTCCTCACACTTTCATTTCTTTTCACCCCTCTCTACCAAATACACCCTTAGATCATTAATCAACAATGCAAAAAAATGAAATTAAATATGCCTTTCTACTATTATCCCACAAGAAACCTCCAAAAGAATAAAAAACTCCAAATAAAAAAGGCGTGATTCAACAAGTTGGCCTATCAAGCCTAATGGGATTTATATTTTAAAATCTGAAACTTGGACTTCTTACTTAATAAAACTTTCTAAAAAGTTTAAATTTGACATTTTTAACAAGTAAGCAAGTGAGGATAGACCTTATGAAATTACACTAATTAAGTAGTAAGTGTATGATAAGTTGCTTAACTTATTTTCACCCTTATTTATCATAAATATCTACTATGAATGATGATAAAAGAAATGGAAGGAAAAAAATTGTTTGTAAGAGTGTTGAGTGAGAAAAAAAAAACACTATTAAGATAAGATTAATAATATATTTCTTTTTTTATTTTGAAAAAATATTGTGTAGGAATTATTAATGATACTCATGTTTTAGCATGTATTTCCAAAGACCAGCCGATTCCATGTGGTATGAGAAAAAATGAAATTACTATTAATGTGATTTATTGTTGCTTTTTTGATAATTTATATTTTCTTGTGATTGGTAGGGAATGATCAAACAAATGATTCAAGATTTTTTTATAGAAATTATTTAGAATGTAGAGAATCGTTTTCCTATTGCAAAAGTTAAATATTATCTAGTGATTTTGGATACACCAATATACATCCCATGCATATAATATAATTTTTTTTATCTTTAGAAAGTAAACATGATATCAAAGAATTTACAATATTCATATATTATGTTTAACAATGAGCTAAACTCCTTTGATCATATAAGATGAATTTGAAGTAAAAATTAATGTAAAAAATTATATTGAGATATAATCTTTTTATGATCTATATTGAGATCATTAATTTGAAATAGGTTGAGAATAATTATATCTGTGTAGTAGACAGATAAGATATATGCGTGGAATTAACAAGATACAAGAATGTATATAAAAAAAGTTGTCAAGAACAAGAACTAGCACGGGCTTCACTAAAGAAAAAAGAGCTTAAGAAAAGAATTATTAAAAGTTGAAAAAGGCAATACTTATTGATCTTATAAAAAGAATGGGATACACTTTTTGTTTGCAACTGAGGGAAAAGAGAGTTCAAAAGTGTGTCCCAAAATACAAATTTTAAGGTCGGATAAAGCAATCTGGTAAAGTGCATTCAAAATTAACCAACTTTCGATACTCAAAAATATGGCCAACTTTACATATTATTTCAGAAAGAAAAATGTTAAGAACGTACTTAGTATAACATACTTCTAATATATTTTTAATATTAATTGAATTTTACGTAATTAAATATAGATTTTAACTTATATAATTTAGTTAGTTGATATAAATTTTACTCAATAATAAAAGTATGTTAAAAACATATTAAATAGTATATTATGTATTTCGTTTAAGATAATTATGCGTAACCAATCAACAACATCATGTGTTTCAAAAAAAAAGAGAGAGTAATATAACGTATTTATACAATTTTACAAAATATCCTTAAAAAATAATTAATTTACATACATGTTAAAACTATTCAATTAGTGATACATTAT
>PYAF01000602.1:3545246-3566723 GCA_007407185.1 Glycine tomentella
AATATAAAGCAGTTTTAGATAATCATTCAATATATTTTATCATTAAATTTTTTATATGAACATTAAACTCATAATTTTTGTATTTAACTATTTTTTAAATAATTATAAGAATCTCAAGATCGCTGTAAAAAAAACTCAAGATCAAATAAAATTACATGTTTTAAATAAATCAAATCACTTTATGTTATTTAATTCACACTCATTTAATTAACCATTTACTTAAAAATTTATAATTAACAAATATATATACATAGTATTCTATATATATAAAATAAAAATTGCTCTAATATCAGAAAATAGAGTGAAAATACTAATTTCGAGTGTATATAATGAAGTTTTAGGACAAAATCATTAAAAATATTTAATATTAAGATTTTCAGTATCCTTAAAAAAGAAGTATAATTTTTAAATTTTAAGAACTTTTAGAAAGCATAAAAAATATGGTAAAAAAAAGATAGAAAGCATAAAAAATAAGTATTAAAATAACAACAAAATCGTAAGTTACAAAAAACAAACTGCTTTTATTAATGAAAGATACATCATCATCATCATGTTCGTATTTACTCAAGTCTTTTAGTACATTATTATTTATTACACTAAAATTAAAAATAAATACATAAGGCAAAGACAGAAAGAGAAAGAGAAAGAGTGACGCAGTAGTACTGCACCTGTACTGTACTGGCTAAAACCCCAATGTAAGCCACAATCCAACCCTAATAAAACTCCTTCCCTTTCCTTTCCTTTCCCCACACTCTCAAATTTTTTCTTCTTTACTCTCTCCGCATGCCATCACCCACCACAAATTCTCACTCCCTCAAAAAACCCCTCTTTTCTTTCCCTCTCTTTTTCTAATTTCTTTCTTTTAGATTCCTGCAAAACCCTTACATGGGGAAGTACATGAAGAAATCCAAAACCGCCGGCGACGTCGCCGCCGTGATCATGGAGGCTCCGCCGCCGCACTCCCACCTCGGCGTCCGCACCCGCGCCAAGACCCTCGCTCTCCAGAACACCACCACCTCCCCGGACCCCTCCGCCTACCTCCAGCTCCGCAGCCGCCGCCTCCTCAAGCTCCCCCCTACCCCGCTGGAAAATCCGCGCCGCTCCGCCGCCGAAACCGTCGCCAGTTCCCGCCTCGCCAACGCCGAAAAGCTTGCATCTTTCGAAGACGACAACAACACCGAATGCTCTTTCGGCGAAAATTTCTTAGACGCCGAGCCCAGAGAAGAAAGGTATATAATATATACATAATCCCTTTCTTCAATTTCTCTGCTTTTACTTATTTTTTATTTGTATTTTTTCGTGTGTTTTTATTCCTTTCAACCTTCGTCTGTGTTTCTCTTGTTTTTATTATTTTTTGTTTAAATTAACCATTTTATGGGGTTATTTGCCGATTATTTAGGGCTTTACTGTAAGCCCTTGCTGTTTGTTCTTGCTTCATGCATATGTATGGACTGATTTTTTTTTTTGGTTTAATATATTTTTAATTTCTGTAAACAGGGCAATTTTTATTTTTAGTCCCTATCAACTAAATTATCTTTATTTTCTCTTTTTATGAAATGGGTCATATGTGGTTTTTTGTCTTTCACAAAATAATTGTTTCATTTTGGTCTCTCACATAGTGACATTTTCAGAAGGGGGGGGTGGGGGGGGGGGGGACCTTTTATTTGTTAGGGGCTAAAGGTTAATATTGAATAGAATTTTAGTCAACTTTTTTGTTGTTGCATTCCAGTGTTACGATGATTTTGAGAATTTGTACAAGTTTGTTTTATTTATATATGTTATTTTCTTTTATTTTGAATTGTTTATTTTAGTTTCTGAATTTCTTCTGTTTATGCGTTTTTACTTTCTTGTTGTTGTTTGTGTTTTGCTAAAATTGTTGCATTTTTCAATGGAGTGAGAGTCATGTGAGTTTGTGGAAGGGAAAGGGTTTTATTATTATCATATTCTCTCTTGAAAGTCACCGCTCTTTTGATTCTCATGCTTTTTCTATTGTTGGTGTCATTAGTAACCGTTGTTGTTAAACCTCGTGAGGTCTTAGTTCCTTAACTTTTTGGTTATTATTTGTTTTAACTTTCATGTGATTTGTTTTGATTTCTCACTCTGTCAAATCCGTGTACTGTGATAAAGCTCTGTTGGTACAAAGGGTTGCTCAGATTTGTGTCTTGTGTGTGACTTGTGATAGGTTCTGCACCTTGCATGCCCTCAGGATAGTTATTTACTGCAACTTGTTTTTTCCTGTGGTATTAATGTTTGCATGTCAGACATAGAGACATAGTTTATAATTTTCTATTAGAAAATCCTATTTTCTGTAGTTATCATTTTATATAAATGGGTTATAACCAATAATGTAGAGAGTTGATGATTTTTCAAGTAAATAGAACCAACTAAATGTTAAACAAATTTTGTAACTTGGTTCAGAAAAAGGAAGAACATCTCCAAGTCCAAATTGAGTGAATTGATGGGCACTAATTGTCCTTCTGCAGATCCAGTTGTTGTCAAATTTTGTGATTTGACAATTTTCATACTGATATAATTCGAGGCCCTTTTTATTTTTAGTCCATTTCTCTCAAAAAATTTATGAACTTTAAATCTTTGTAATTAGAAATGTTTCTGTCATGAATCCAAAATGCATTTATCCTTGATTGTCCTTGTTTACTTTTGATCTGCAAGAAACCTGCATGACCTTGAAGCTTTAGCAGTTAGCACTCCTCCGTAAATGGTCAAGTTGAAAAAAATGGATTTTAGTAATAGGAGCAGCCATAAGTCTTATGACTCGTGTTAGCAATGAGGTGTCATGTACATGGGGCCTAGTTTGCAGATTGATGTTTTTTTGGATTCCTATTTGGGTTTGCGGTGAAGTGAGAAAGATTTGGCCGTCTCTTTCTTTGTATTTTTTTAGTGCATGAGCCCACTGAGTCAGAACTTGTCCCATTAAACGCCAGTTACTTTTTTATAGTAGCAAAACTTGTCTCTAGTTCTACACTGAGTTGTAGTTGAAGATTGTGGGAGGAAAAAAATGATCTGTTTCTTCTCTCACTCATTTTGCTGTCAGCGGTTAGCATGCAACTTCTGGTGTAGAAACTTTTCATACCAAGTCAGCATTATTTGTATTTATATATAACTGCTATTTTTATTTATTATAATTTCTATAAGCTTATATATATCTTCATTAAAAGTTTATTGTGTTTTAATAACAGGAGCACCAGGGAAGGCACCCCTTGTAGTTTAATAAGGGACTCAAATGCCATTCATACCCCTGGTTCAACCACAAGGCCAAGGACTCGCCAAATAATCCATGAACACATACAAAGAAATATTCCAACGGCTTATGAGATGGAGGAGTTCTTTGCTTATGCTGAGAAGCAGCAACAAACAATATTTATGGACAAGTGTGTACTATTTTATAGTCTTTTATATTCCACAAGTACTTTTTTTTTGTTTTTAACATAAGGGGTATTTTTATTTGGATTTCTTCCTCATTTATTAATGTAATTATGTAATGTCCTTATGTCTAAATTGTCTGTGTTTTGCAGGTACAATTTCGACATTGTCAATGAAGTACCTCTGCCTGGACGGTACGAGTGGGTCCCAGTACTCCACTAGGAGTGTCATATGGTGGTGATTATATGGATTTCAAGAACCATTAGACTTGTATTTTAATTTTAACAACTAGAAGAAGCTTTCACTAACCATTTAGATTGCTTGAGGCTGTTGTTTAACAAGCTACAAGGGAAAGGATCTGTTTAGAAATTTCCAATATCTGATTAGTCGTTTAGTAGTGTCTTTCTGATTTGTAGGGTGTAGGGGGGGTATATGGTATATCTAGTTTTTAGGTCATCTTTATTGTAATTTCATTACCTTCTGTTTATATAATTCAGTGGGGATTAGACATGATGTTTATGTAGAGAGTAGTACACATCCATCTAAGGTCCACATGCTGGAAATTTGGCTTGGGGACCATGTTAGTGTTTTATGCCCGCACAGGACCATAAGAAATGCCTTTAATGTCAATGAAGGGATTCAAACTTAAGATGCATGGCAACCTGTGAGTGTGTGTTTGGTTAAGTATTTAAACTCACATTCATTAGAAAATTACGCGTTCAAAAGCTAAAGCAACGTGAGGGCAGTTTTTTTTCAAAGTCATTTGTGTTGAGTGTAACTGATTTGAAAACACACCCTAATTAGAGTATAAATAAAATTAAAGTAAAACAAATGAATAATAAGTTTTGATTTTGAAGCAAACATTAATAATAAGATGAGGTTATGGTAAAGAGAAAACATTAGGGTTAATATATTTCAGTTATATAAATTTCATATATCACAATGATTTGTATTTCTTAAATCAAGTGGTTCATTATTGAATCATGATCTTTGGTATGGAACAAACTGAATTGGGAGGAAAACATTTTCATTGTGTGGGTTTACTGTCCTCATAAAACATAAATATTGTTTTGCGAAACATTTCTTTTCTCTTACAAATGGTCAGAATTTCATCTAGATTCAAATCCTATTGAGAGGTCTACTAGAGATCAGAAATTGTTGAAGAAAGAACAAAATATATTTTGTTCTTTCTAGGCTCATATACATCATATGACAAAATTATTTATGAGAGTGAAATAATTAAATTTGTAGTATAATTAAATAAGGATTATTAAAATTTAACATCATGTAATTACTTAAAAAAAATTATGTGATTTTTTGATATTAAATCTCAATGGTAATATGATTCAAACTTAATCTTCTTATTATATATATATATATATAATATGTAGAAAAAACATTATATTGTCATAAACAGGACTTTGATGATTGTGTTATTAAATGAAAAATTCTATTTTAATTGATAGCGGAAAGAAAAGAAAACAAAAATGAGGTTGAAGGAAGGATCCTTTCCAAAGCCTTTTTTCTCTGATCTTTTTGTGTTTTGACTGTGATGTCATCGTAGACATTGCTGCGAGACTTTTCGGATAGTCATGTTCTATTCTTAAAGTTTTGCAGGGTTAAAATGCCGAAAATACGTTAAAATATTCATGATACGAACCAGAAAAGCAAAACTGAAAAATTAAATAAACTAATGGATAATAGCAAAATGAATCTCGCATATACGTTTTATTTTCAGAATATCCTTAGGATCTGTCAATTCATATTGGACACTTGTCACATGTGGTTTTGTACGAGACATCGTTCTCAGTACCTAACAAATATTAACACCACAATAGTTGTCAATTACTTGAAATCTCACTCTGCCCCGTTAAAAGAGTTAGCCAGGTAATTTTTTAGGTTTGTACAAGTTTACATTTTTTTAACACTTGTACTGATATCAGAACTTATGAACTCCTAGTGCAATTATATATATATATATATATATATATATATATATATATATATATATTACATTTGCTTATTAAAAAAAAAGAACTTATGAACTCATATATATTATCCAGTACTTACCACTAAGCCAATCCTAATAGGTATACAAGATTACATATAATAATAAAAAGTTTTAAAAGAAAATATCAAAGCAATTATCAACATTTTTTCATTGTTAAAATGCTTTAATATCCGGCTCTTTCCATTTGTTCTCTAACTAAAGTAAAAAAATGTAGTATCACATTGGTGACCATTGCTATAATTTGGTGTGTGCCAAAAAAGAGAAAATGAATTAGAGTTTAATTTTCATATATTAAAAAATTTATGTTCTCAACCAATTAAAAATTATCACGAGTATCACATTTTAAAATAATTTTTTTATAAAAGTTAATAATCTTACCAAACTTTATACATTTTCAATGTATTTAAATTAAATTCAATGAATTATATAAAATAAAATTCAAATGCTTCAAATGGAATTGATCAATATTTGAAAAATATTGGTTTTCTTTCCCCCAGGCTAAAAATACTAATGACTTGGATTTAATTGCTTTTTTGGTTAAGCACACAAATAGCTTTATTTTCTTAAATCAATACCCTCACTCAATGAATCAACTTAAGGACCTGCTTGTTTCCCTACTTCTGTTGTGTCAGATCAGGACATAATATTTGTGGGTCAATTTTGGGGGGAGTTATTCAAACAGGCAAGAACTAAACTGCGGTTAAGCTCAGCTTATCAACTGAGGTGACTAATTTAACTCTTGAAACTTAAGATGCTGTGTCATGCTCACCCTCGCCAATGGGTTAAGTGGGTTTTCTTGGGCTGAATTTTAGTTTACACTAGTTATAATACTTCAAGGCAAATGTCACCTTCAAGGCAGTGACCAGTGGCTTATAAATCAGTTTCGAACAAAACTTAAATACAATTCCTTATATGCTGGCTAATCCTTTAATACATACCTATGTTAAGCAAGTTAGTGAAATGAAATTCTAGTTCTGATTTGAAGAAAAAAACAGCAATACATAAGAAACTGTGTCTAACGTTTGTCCATTGGTTTACCCTCATAAGAAGCTTTTTGAATGAAGCAATAGAGGTATTCTTGGGGAAGGGTTGAAGCATTTTGTTCAATACAAAATCTCCATTGTTATTTTCAATTATTTCTGTTTTCTTTTGGACAGAGCTAAGTTTCCCCACCCTTCAGATCATAAATTCAAGGACTTATCAAAGTATATTACTTGGAGTTAGGGTATGAAGGAGAGGGGTGCCAGAATATTTTTTTACAGCACAAAAAAATTATTAATAAAACTGGGGGTGACCATGGGACCAGTGACCCACCCTGTTCCCTCTGCTGCTGGCAGATACCTTCAATGCAGTCCATCCACAAATTTGTTTACACTGGCAGTGAATTTCTGAAGCTACCATTATTCAACCAAAAGGTTAAAAATATGCTATACACCAATAAACAACATACAGGATGATTACAATCTTTTGTTAGGCAATATGTGATCTGAGTCTACTGTATTAGGATCCGTGAGACCTACTATAACTTAGTAAGGAACATATTAAAACATTGATAGTTAACATAGATAATATCATAATAGTATAAGAAATTTCTTATTAGGTAAAGTTATACAATTATGTGAAAACTAAGCAAAAGAGAACATTTTTCGTCTTATCAACACTTGAATCTGAAATGGAGCTCAAATGTGTCTGCAATGTACAATAGTAATTTGCCACCACAGTAAATATTAAATTTTCATACGAAATTAACAAAAAATGCATTGGTCCATCTCTAATCAATATAGAGACTGAAGATCTGCAAACAGTATTCAGTGCAATAATATTATCACAACTTTAGGAAGAAAAATATCAGATAATTGAGGAATTCCTCTAATGAATCAGTTGATCAACGGAGCAAAAAAAAAAATCATTTCATGCCCTAGCAACTACAATGGTAGAGAGAAGTGATATTGATGGAAGTAAACTTAGACAACCTGACCATCATAAGGATTATTCTTACTGTAAGCTACTTGTAAGGCTAATCAGAAGATGTAGAGCCCTTTCCAATAACTTTGGGATCAGAAGATGTAGAATCCTTTTCAACCAATTTGGCAGAACTAGAAGATTCTTCAGCTTCAACGAGCTTACGTAGTCTTTCTTGAAGAGTTCTTACTCTGCCCTCTGTCTTGCGAAGCTTTCTCCATCTATAGGTAGTCCAGAGAGCAAAGCCACCATATACAACAATATAGGAAGCCCAAACATAAGGGTATGTTTCTGCATGCTCTTTGACTTTTAGATATTGTTTTTCCAATGAATCTTTAAAGCCTATAGTGATGCTGGCTGCTTGATCTTCCTCACTTTTCTGGATGGGTGGTGTGGAACTTGTTGCTTGCTGGTTTTTTTTAGGCTGATTTGCCATGTCCTCTGCTTGTACAGTTCCAGATATCGATTATTTAAAGAAACTGCACAAACATTTGGCATTTTTTAAGTATCACATATTTGAGAAGACAGATGAAGAACATACATAGCATCACAGCATACATATACAAGCAAAAAGAGAAAAGATTTTATTCTGCACTTGCTAATCAAGATTAAACTCCTACAAGAGCATCTAAACCACATAAGAAGGCACATCCAATATATTATATTTAATTCAGAATAAAGATGCCCTAAAATTCAATTTGTTCATTCATGACCAAATGGTGGATGCAAGTAAATTTTTAGTGTAACTATGTAGAAGTTTAACATATGATTCATGATGAGGGAAACCACCTTACCAATGTGATAGCTGGTCTTCAACCATTGAAGCATGATAAAATTATATTATATAAATCAACAAAAAGCAAGCCATCAATATTGTCAACATTGAAATCCTACCAAGCATTGGGAAGGGGGTGGAAGATCGTAAATTGTAGGATTGTAACTCAGATTGTAAGATCTTACTGAAAATGCAAAATTATACTCATATACAAATGCATAAAAAATAACAAACAATAAAAAATAACTAACTCTTTTTTTGGTGAATAAAAATAAAAATTAACTTCTAAATAACAACCATTTAACTAAAGTACTAAACTTAAATTGAATTTTCATACCCTTAATTTCACATATAAGTCATAATACAAACTGAAAGTACTAAAACATAGAACAGAGAGATAGAGACTACAGAGTAGAGTAGAGACAAGAAAAGGATAAAATTAGAACACAAGGCAGAGATGAAAGTGGCTGAAATCAGAAGTTTAGAACCCAAGGAAGAGACCAGGTTGCAGTTGCAGATGGCCAGAATCAGAACACATGGCAGAGACGCAGATGGCTGAACAACCCGAACCCAAGGCAGAGATCAGAATGCAAGTGGCCAAAGTCACAATGCACAAAGAGAAGGAAGAGAGTAGAGAGAGGGCCAAACTCATGAATGCACAAACACAAGGCAGAGCAGTAGAGAGAGAAAAGGGAGTGGGAGAGATTTGAGAGTGTGAAGAGGGAGAGACTGAGAGAGTAGGGCACGAACAAGGGACTCATAAGATTATCAGGTTGTAAAACCCAACCTGCACAACCCATCTGCATAAGCCAAAATTGGCTTGTAAAAAATCTCCAATCCCAATATCCTATGAGAAAGATGGTGATTTCATTCCTATCACACCAATTTACAATCCCAACTCCATTTCAGCTTCGATCTTAAAGATCATGCAATATTATGATCTCATCTTACACACAATTTTGACAGCACTGCAATACATAGCTGAATACAAACATTTCTTTCCACCCCATACATGATGAAAAAAAGTAAAATGTCTCATAAAAAATAATAGTCCTATTTGACGGACCACTATACATTGCTGACATAATTGTATAATCTTAAGTCTTAACACTTGTCAACCAATCACTTATCAAAAGAGAAAAAACAAAACACAGACTGAAAAGCATGAACAATCTAATTTATTATATGATTAGGTTCAGCAATCAAAAAGGCAACATGGCATCTCAAGAATTGAATGGGCCCAAAGATTGTACATTTTTCTTGGGTTTGGGTAGAGATTGTCACACAAAAGCACATTAACAGCCTGTTTGGAAACACATTCTGTAGTGAATAAATCACATCCAATGAAAGGATGACGTAAAAGCTACAATAGGAAGCTTTCAGATGAACATGAAAAACCACGTTGCTGATCCATAAACAAACACACATTAAGAGCCAAGAGGACCAGTAACAAAGAAAGACAATAAGGGAAGAGTAGTGGCAAAAAATGCAACTGGATAAAGAGGAGTTCAAGGGAGAAGAACATGAGAAGTTGAGTTCCACTGTTGAAATGAAAGGGTTGAGAGAGAGGAGTTTCAACGCTTAGGGCTTCACCCTCTTTGGGCTGAGACACATACTTAACCTAATGATCCACACAAGAAATGACCGTGGCATCTGATGGTGGGCAATAAGCAGAGGGAAGATGGCACAAAGTTAAGAGCAATAGGCATAGACATTAATTAGACATTTTTTTAATCAAAACAAATAGAGACAAACAATGTACATGTGGATATGGGCTATGCCTGGTTTTCTTAGGCTTGAATCTAGCCTGTTTACCTATCATAAAGATAATTAATAGAACAAAAAGCCTATCAGTTTAAGTAGGCCAACGAGTATATTATAGCATAAACAGGCCCACAGCCTACACAAGATTCAACAGACTTAAGTATTTAAACTACAACTTATAGTATTACTAGAACAACTATAGCCAACAAATATCAATAATATGTGAAATAATATTATCACATAACATAGATCAAAAAGTGAAAAATAACTCAATCAAGAATTTTGAAAATTGTTCTGTTTCAAGACTAAGATTTAGTTACTATTAAAAGTTAAACCAGATAAATATATCCAAATGAGACACACTGACTAAAGTCAAACAAAAACATATCACATTATTAATTTACTAGTAAGAAGGAAGAGGAAATACAGATGCATTCATCAGTGAGCAGAATTATTAATTTATTCAAATAGTGATATTTTCCTCTCTGAAGAGCCTAGAAACATTGGGCAAAAGGGAGAATAAGCAAGCTAATTTAAATAATCACTTCAGATTATGAAACATGTCAATATATACCAAAATACAAGAATATGATATATTCACAAGCCACAGGAAGCATGTTACATGAGCTATCCTCGCACAAACATCGTATATTGCTGCATGTATGTAAAATGTGGATAAACATACTGTAGTGCAACTAGCAAAAGTATTCCACCCTGATGTCCACGTTGAACGACAAGCCCTCCGCGCAGAGCAAGATTTCACTTAACTAGATTTTACTAAAATAGGAATTGATCCAGACATTACTCATAAATAAGAGTTTAAAGATACTCTTGAGTCTTGCCCACACACGACGTACCAACATACAGCCTGAATTATAGATTATCAAAAGTGTAAAACTAAAATTAGTAGTAATTCATATAACAAGAAGCTTCTTTGTTCAAGAAATTGCACAATGATAATATCACAAAACATAAATTATGCAACTCAAAAGACAAGAACTACTTCAATATAAACTTGGCATACATTACACAGACGAGGTTAGTCATGAAACACGGAAAGTGTAGATAAGCTCATATCAGGCAGCGAAGAAAACGAAGAAGAAGGAACAATCAAACAACTCAAGCGATAGAAACAATAAAATTAAGTCAAATTCATTTTCGAGACAAAAATGAAAAATCTCAGCTCCAACATCCAAAGTCAGTTTTCTAAAAGCCAAATTTGATGACTTCCAAGGCACTAACAGACCTAGGTCAAAGAGATAAAACATAAAGACCAGCATTTTCATTTCAGCATAAAGTAGCAATGAAAACTGAGTCGCAGAAAGTAAACTAGGGCTAATAGCAGCTCATTTTCACTTTAACAAATTAATTCCATTTGGCATAGGACTAATGCAGATGCTGACATAGAATAAAGAAGCTCAATCTTGTCTTGAATCAGCAAGTTTTAGTTAAAGAGTTGGTAAAGACAGATTCGTGACAAATAAACAGAGATGTCCAGAACCCGAAAGAAAGAGAGAGGTACCTGACGGCGAGACGTGACGGAGGCGGACTACGCCGACGGCGGAACTAGCTTGGTCCGTGGTGGCGATTGCAGTGTGCTGCTGTGTGTAGCTGTGCAGCGAGGACGCAAGGGGTTTTGTTTTGGGCACTCAGACTAGGTATTACACAAGTCGTCAAGTTGGTAAAAGTGAAAATTAAAATTATAATACCTATTTTTTTCCACTAGGGTATGGCATAATGATCGGGCCGGGCCGGCCTGGTCCGACCCATTGGGTCAAATAATGAAAATAGGTCAGTCTAGCTCCATGCATATTCTTTTGGATTAGAATTTCATATACCCAATTCAGTCCTATGTTGGGATGTGGGACCATTAGACTTATTTGAGTCAATTTAAAAATTAATAAAAAATTTAAAAAATTGGTTCAATATAAAAAAAAATAAAAAGATAAAAAAGTATTTATTATATATTTATGTTGTCTAACAAATATCAGTAAAGTTATTTAAATTATGTTTAATAAATACTTAAATTAATAATATTGCTTTGGGATTATTATTTCTTATAAACACTTGTTTTATGTTTAATGTATATATTTTTCCTTTTAAAAAAAGTATAAATTATAATATAAATTATAAATTATATTAATAAGTTATTATATTTTATTTAATATTTATAATATATTACTAATTGGGTCAGGACCATCAGGTCGGCCTAATCCAAGTCCATTTGGCTGGTCAGGTTATATGGGTTTGGCAAAAAAGGCTTGTTTATATTGGGATTGCTTTTATTGAGCCTAGTCTAACTCTAATTATGGGTCGACCCATCGACCTAGATCCATTTTATCAGATCTAGTATTAGCATACAAAGTATCTCGGTAAAAATTGATGTTTAATTTTTGTTGTAGTTTGTGAGCACATATAAAATAGTATTTCCCTCCCAACATCCACCATACAAGTCATTACCACTAGTGAGAATCGTTATTTAAAATAGTTGTTTGAATTTGTATTATATTTAATTCCATTATTATTAAAAGGTTAATTTAAATTAGACATAATTTAATTTCAATTAGAAGGTATTTATTTTTTAAAAAAGTAACTTTTATATATAATTAACTACAAAACAAAATTAAGTTTTCATTGTGTTTTTCATCTTAAATAAATTTTGTTTGGTTTGTTAATTTCTTTCATAGAAAAAAATTAACACAACAATATGTTTCCATTGTGCATTGTGAAATTGCACCCCTATCATTTAGTAGAAATACGTTTCTGTTAAGGGTAATTTTTAAATAAAAAAATTTGAAAAATCTGAGGAAGAACTTATCAAAAAATGAGGTAGGAACAACAAGAGGTGGGAATAGCAAAGCCCTCTGGCCTACTATATACCCGGCGTCCATGTATTTTACTTCGTTTTATTTACCTTCTATTGGCATATTTTATTTAGTACAACAAGAAGGGTTTTTTCTTTTTAGGAATAAATGTTGGAAAAATTAACCAGATAAAATTATGGATGGCAAAACGGGTCTGGTCCAACGGACCGGCCCGTTTAACCCACGAAAAAATGTGGGTCGGGTTGAGATTTTGAGCCCACATTCATTAAACGGGTCGGCCAATCCGGCCCACAAAAATGTGGGCTAGGTCCGGGCCAGCCCATCGAGCCAGTAGCCCACCAATAAAAAAAAATTAATAGTTGATTAAATGAGTGACTTAGAGGGAGAGTGACTAAGAATGAGTGAATAATTTTGAATCCTTAACCCTAATACATTTTTATTTAGAACCTAATAATGAGTTATACTACATGTACAAATATGTTTTGATTGTCTGCATCATTGTGAAGCAAATTTCTAAGAATTCGTTAAGACTTAGGAGATAATTGAAAATCATTGTTAGACATGTATTCCTTGTTTGTTTTTACTTTTATTAGGCATGTATTTTATATTAAACATCATTGTTATAGGATTAAGTTAGTACATTATTAATTTTTAGTACAAATAATTACATTTGAATTTTTTTAATAACTTTTTTACCTTTTTTAATTTTTTTTTTATTTTTCAAGTGGGTTGGCTCGCTGGCCCACTAACTCACTTTAAAGTGGAGCGGACTAGTATTTTCAGCACACTTTATAAAAGTGGGCCACCCGGCCTATTTTTGGATGGGCTGGCCCACTTTGTCATCCCTAGATAAAATAGCTAGAGCTTGTACAGAGTATGAAAAGGATTGAGCATGTACAACTACAAGGATTCTCTTGCTACTCTATTCACGATTTTATGGTTGCCGCATTCGTTGAGGAACCTTTCGTTCCTCTACTTAATTAAATCAAGGGTTAATTTTATTCTGTAAACTTTTCTTAAATTCGATTTTTAGTTTTTAAATAAAAATTTGACTAGTCAAGACTCCCTCAACTTTTATTCATTAAGATTTTTAATCTCTAAACTTTTATTTGACCAACTAAGATTCCTAAATTATCATAAATTTCAATTTTTTGTTTCCTAAATCAAAATTTAAATCCATTATTTTTTATTTAAAGTATTTCAAGTATTAAAAATCGAATTTTTCAAAAGTTTAGAGACTAAAAATCTTAATGAAAAAAAATTGAAAAACGTTGACTTGTCAAACTTTTGTTTAGGGACTAAAAATTGAATTTCAAAAAAGTTGAAAGACTTTAATCCGTCAAATTTTTATTTAAAGACTAAAAATCAAATTTCAAAAAAGTTTAGGAACTAAAAACTTAATTAATCATTAAGTCAACATTTAGTGTTGATTATTAATTTTTTTTTTTTTACATGTAGCTGTCTTGGAAATGGAGAGTTCACTTATGCTACAATAATAGCTAAAATATAAAAAGATAATGAAAAAATTGTGAGTATATACTTATTGTCTTTCGTTAAAAAATAAAAAAGTTATACAATGTAGTGATAATATAAAATAGTTTTTTTATTATCATTCAATTACAAATTATTACATACGATAAATTATTTGATTTTATAATAATTATCTTAAAAGTTATATTAAAGATAATTTTTATTGGTTAGAAGTATAAAGATTTTTATGATGAGTGATGACCTTTGTGTAGGTATTCAACTCTTAGCCACAAAACTATGCCTCTAAGGCTAACTCTTAGTGAATATCCCTTCCGTGTCTCTTTTTCTCCATTGGTAATTGACTGATATACCTTAAGATTACGCTTCTTAGGCATGCTATCTGATCTCTTTAAACAAGATTTCAGCATGGTAACTTTTTCACTAGACACAAACTCAAAGTTGACATCTTTCTTGAGCTCTAGCATTTCATTCCCTATGTCTCCGCCACAGTACTTTTCATAATATTTTAAGGCCTTGCAATAAGGTCTAAACTCAAATTTTCTTCTGGCTATCTTCTTTATATGTGCACACATTTTCCACATCTTGAGACATTGTCTCACTTCCCCAATTGGAGCTTCTTTGGGAGAGAGGAGAAAGTAATGGAAGCAAAAGCTTAATGCCTTGATTGTGTCTTTGGGGTGTGGAACTACTCATCCCATCATCACAAGAGTTGTCATGAGAATCTTGTTTGAATTGTTGTTGGATCATATGATTTGTGGGAGGTAATAGGTTTTATTGTGAAAAGGGTGATTGCCATTGTGATTGAGTGCTTTGTGTTGTTCTGACCTTTAACAAGTCATAGATTGTGCGACTGGGAACAATGAGGAACACACTACCAGGAAACAGAACTGACTCAGGTTTGACCACAATCCATGGGAACTTAAAACACATCTGGCCTAGTAATGCAGTGCATGTCTAGGGTTTTTTCTCATAACCTCTTCAGCTCTTATTGGTTCTTTGTGAACCTCAATGTGTCTACCAGGATGCACTAGTTTTAGCACTCTTTTCTCTCTTTTGATGCTTTAATTTCCATTCTCAATAGCTAGAGAAGAAAAGAAATGTAGAAGAATATTTCTGGAAGAGGAAGTACTAAGTTGCCTATTCTTGGTCTTATATTTCTAACATCTATCACTTCATGACACGAGCAAGTGAAAATTCCTAGGGAAGTATCTTTGGAGAAGAGGAATCTTGTTCTAAGCATTGGTCTCATTAAATGACAGCTAAACGATTTCATTAGCTAATTTCTATTGATTCAATCATTGAAATTATATATTCTCTTAATTATTTTCTATTAAATTTCACAAAGAATGAACAAGATATGGGAATGATTAAATAATGTTGAAATAACTCTCTTCAATTGTAAATATAAGATTGGTCTAATAGTTAAATAAGAATAAAGGGAGAAGAAAAGAAGGATAAATTGTGGATTTGAATCTACAATTGATATTTTTAACAAAATTAACAAATCAACATTTGATGATAAAAAATAACTCTTTCCAATTATTAGATCATTTAATAATTTTTAATTTAATAAATCTTATTATTAAAGGTTAAGTAGTTCTGCAAGATTATCTAAAAATTAATAGTTGATTTGAAAGTTTCTTTTATATAAAGTTATCTATATAGGATGAACCTAATAAATGAGTCAATGTTCAACTCACTTAAATGGATTGAGTTGAGTTGCAATGATTGAACACACCAATCCACATAACACAATCTAATGTAACCCATCAACCTAAGGAATCAATGACAAGATTGGATTGAGTTGATCCATTAAGTTGAGATTCATTTATTTTATAATTTTAAAATTAAAATATTTGTATGATTTATTATACTACTAAAAAATTTATTTATTTTTACTTTGTAGTTGATGTATATAATATTGCTTTATGTTTTTTTATTATATTTTTATTTATTTCATGAGTTAACTTATGAGTCATCTTTTAAGATATTTTTTAATTTTTTCTGAGTCAACCCAATCCAATTCACAATTCACCATAGGTTGGATTAAGTTGAGATTTCCAACTTGATGAGAAAACACATTAGATCCAACTCGGTCCATTTTTAGTTGATTACCTGTAAGTGTGATTAAATTGACTCATTTAACACCCATTATTTTTACATATTTCACACACACACACATATATATATATATAATTATTTGGTAATTCATTTGTATAAACTAAAATAATGTAATATATACATATAAAATTTTATCCTAATTAATATTTTTTACACTTATATAATTATGTGAGACATAAAAAGTGAATTGTGAAAAACATAAAATAAGATAAATATTGTAAAACAAAGGAGATAAAAAGAATCAAATTTTAAAAAATATTATAAAAATTTAAATTCTAAAAGAATTAATCTTAAAATAAATAAATCTCTTATCATAAAAATATATAATGACTTTTTTCTCTCACATTACCTTCAAATATGCTTTTTTTTTTGTACTAAATACTTTTATATTTTGAGGAATTTGGATGCATAGAGTTGGCATAAGGGTATCTTTAATTCTAGATATTGAATAAGGGTCTTAAGTTCAAAATGTGATCTTCAATAAATTTCTCAATAAAGGAATTGAACAGATTTTCAATATGGAAAATGAATTTAAAAAAAAAAACATGAAGATATGCACAATATTACAAAAAATAATTTTTAGTGAGATCTATAGAGTCCATATGGGACCTATTAAAAATTATCTAAGATACCAAAATAAGATCTACAGCTAAATTAAGGAAAAAATAATAGAGATTTTAGAAAATCTCAATTCTATGTGACACTATAATATCCATACAAAAATGATTTAAGATCCCAATTTAAAATTTACCACTAAAAACATATTTGCAGGGGATACAATTGTTCGGATTTAACAACAACCATTCAACCAACAATCAAGTTGAAATTCAAAAGTGATTTACACAATGCCCACTGTCACGTCGTTATCAATGAATCTGCTGCAAAGAAATTTCTTTTGATTCCGGCTCCTTGAAATTACGATATAATTAAGAAGAGCAGAT
The DNA here is from genome assembly GCA_007407185.1 of Glycine tomentella. Taxonomy (NCBI): domain Eukaryota; kingdom Viridiplantae; phylum Streptophyta; class Magnoliopsida; order Fabales; family Fabaceae; genus Glycine; species Glycine tomentella. The sequence goes on from PYAF01000602.1 coordinate 3,562,518, forward strand.
TATCATTTGTCTTCCAAATAATATAACATTAATTACAAATTGTTAATTTTTTTTTATACCATTTGTTAGCTCCCAGGAAATTTAAGAACCGCAAGAAGAAAGTACCATGACCTTTCGTTTATATTCTGAAATTTATATAGGCGACAATAGTGAGTGGTTATCATCGAAAGCAAGTACAAGTTACTCTTCAAACCTTGTGGAAGTAACAAAGATCCATTGCACTTATCCCTTCAGTAATCATTACAAAACAAAAGAAAAAAGTTATGACTAGCGTAATAAATAAAAATGAAATATGTACCAAAATATAAATAAAAAAGAAGGATAAAGATGTTTGGACGATACCCCATGCTAGAGAGAAAGAAATAGAAGAGATGATTACTAAAAAATCTAAGAATAAAAGGTGATATGATTTGATAGGATGAGAAAGATAAAAGAGAAAAAATGAGTGTTAAATAAATGTTTAGGATATATGAGGGTCCACATATATCATTACTCAAAAAAGAAATGCCTCTAAGATACATGAATTCCATGTACGTAATGCCACGGTTTGGCTATTACCCACATAGAAGTGTTTTCTGAACCAACAAAATATTATTTCATGCAGTATGCTGATCCCAAATAATGGGTTTGTTTTTTAGAGTGTTTGCTTCTCAAAGTGCAACAGCTCATGACTCACGAGGAGGCTATATATGCTTGCCATTGGAGCTTTAATTTAGCCTATGCAACACCGGTGCTGATTTTGCGAAATACATGACAGAATTTTAAAAGTATTGGAGATGGGTCTCCAAAATTTCGAGGACTGCCAGGTTTGTGATATGACAGTGGGTGTGGTTGGTGATGTACAGATGTATGCAGTGCAGAGCCTTGGAGGAGAAAATACTGTACTACTGGCATTGTTTAATGAATGAGAACCAGTGATTAACAGGAATTTTTTTTTTTTTACAATTCTATAGAAAATTGATGGTTGTCGATTGATTATTGAATAGAAACTTTACGAAGTGCATCATTAAAAATTGAATTTTAATGTAGCATATTTATAAAACGGGTCTCGATAACTGCCTTTAGAACATTAGACAAAGAATCAATAGAAAAGTTTTGATTGAAAATCACAGTGAAATTACTTTCGGAAATCACAATGCTGTATGTTGAGATATAGTACTCTTGTAAAAATATCTAATTTTATTCCTTAACCACTGCTCTTTTTATCAGAGTTATTTTGTGTACCAAAGATATTCTTCAACAAACAAAAAGATATTCTTCAACCAATAGTTAGAGAATAATCCTTACGCAACAAAATTTAAAACGTGAACTTTTCTTGTTCCAACGAAACTTAACCGTACTCCAAGAGCACTTGATAGAATTCTAGAATTGAATTAAGTGTTTAGTATAGACTCTAAAAGATACAGTTCTGTGTAGCAAATGCAAAATAGTGAAAATGTTGGAGCATATTTCCTATAATGATAGGTCGCAATTTTACATTAGAAATTGAAAATCCAATCTGTTTTCCAAAGGTAACTTTATTAGTGTATCCAGAATATCATACAATTCAAATTCTAAAACTACCAGAACTTTATAAAGAGCAGAAAACTGTTCTAGTAGCTTATCTAGGAAAGGGTAAGACAACCAGAAATTCAACAACAAATGACAGTGACAAGGAAAACATAATTGATCCTATATAATGGTAGTTCCATAGAACAAAGCAAGCTAAATTTGAAAATAAGGATTGAACAAAATTCAAGTGCTCATGCAATTTCAGTGGTTATGTTGATTTCTTGTTGTAGAAACGAATACCAACCGCAACACCCAAGATAAGCAGGGGAAGTAGAAATTGAAGCATCTTGGTCATGAAGTCTGATGATGATGTTGATGACGCCGACGACGATGATGATGTCTTGTCCTGATTATTTTGAGGTTGTGTTGGAGGAGTGTTCTGAACCTTGGTAGGGATGGTTGATGGATCAATGTCTCCAATATATAAATCATCCAACATGGCTCTAGCACCTTTACTGTGACCAACATCCTCAAAGTCATCAGTGGCATCTTTCCCTGCAAACAAGTGATATTTTGGGCCATCAGAAGACATTTGAAAATATTTAACTCAAGTGAGTGATGCCAAGATGGATAAGCGTATGTTTGGATACACGTCTGTTAAGCAACACTTGGTTGCTTCAGTTAATACGTGCATCAGAGGTCATATGACGTAAAACTAAATACACAGTAAGTGTACGAGAATGATAGATATCTAAGACTAAGATACATGTATACCTGTGGAAGACACCAAGACATCATCCCCACCAGGATGGTCATCTAAGAATTTTGTGACATTGTAAACCTGTTCCAGAAAAAAAAAAAAAAAGTTTAGGCAATTCTAGAAAAGATACTAATAAAGGGTCCCTAACACAACACCAAAGCTCATTAAAAGTTTAATCTGGTGTGAAGTATCCCATATGAAATGAAATTAATACTTCATAAACTGCTATATATGGTGTGTGTGTGTACAGTGGCCTTCAGATGTTGCGTTGCCTTGACTGCTTCATATGCTTTGAAAAACAGTGTTTAGTGCAAAACACAGCACAAGAGCACGGTTAAAATTGTTTAAAAGATTTCAATTTGCAGTTACTCTTTTAGAATAGAAAAATCGTTTAGAATAATATAGTACACACCAAATGCTAGTCTACACCATAAGAGAGAAAGACATAGAATGGGAGGGAGAGAATAATGTGACAGGAAATAGAGAAAAAACGAGGTGTTAAATGAATACTATATTGAGATGTCCATGTATCATTGTCGAAAGTTTATACATAAGCCACATAAAAAAGACTTTTATGATAGGAAAAATGAAAGCAATACATATTCTAATACTTTGGTTCTTCCATTTTCTTATAAAGTGAAATTCATAGGCGTCTCGTTAATTATGTTGATCCTATTTTTAAATTAATAGGAGTCGCATGAATTTCAACTGATGAAAAATAATATATTAGAAAAAGAGTGTCTTGCAGAGTGTATTGTTAACACTCCTCGATCTATCTATAAAAATACTCTCATGGACAAAGATGTGGGACACTGATGAATCATAACACAACCAACCCAATCTTGATTTGCTTAATCGAAATTCATACCGAATATAGAGATAAAGAAGAATTGAATTCCAGAGATAATTAATTACCAAAAGAATCAATTTTACGGGAATTAATGTGATCTACAAATAATCACTTCTCATACTGCATGTAGATAGGTCATAGGAATTAATCCTAATGCCCATTTCCAAAATAAGGTTGTTAATTGTAACAAGATAAATAAACGCACCACACGAAAAACATTTAAAATGGTTCATCACATGATCATACACTAGCACATAATGTCATTCGCGCCACACAAAAATATATTACAATGTGAATCTCATGATCAGATCCAATTGAACCGTTCATTGTTTTGCACGATTCCATTCCATGTGAGTTTTCCAACGATAATCAAATAAAAAACACGAAACCCAGATGGTAAAATCAAAAGCAACTATTGCATCGATGCATGCATGGGTCACATTACATATTAAATATATACGTACCTTGCCATCAATTATGAGCCAGCAATCTTTGGAGGTGTTGTGCTCAGATACTTGGGCCAAAGTGTAAACCTTGCGCTCCTCATCCATTTGTCTAAGGAGAGCAATACAATGTTGTCTCTTCGACGAAATTGATGATTATGATAATAGGGTTATTTGGTATTCAGATGTTAAAAGAATTTCAAAGCGAGGAACATTGAGATCGGTGAGAATGGTTGGTTGGTTAATTATATGAAATTCTTCAGGGATGGTTATGTCACCTATTAATTATTTTTTTTATAATAGATTGTTAAAGTTTTTATTTATTTCTTGGCACTACGAAGTAAATTTAATTTCTGAAATTATAAAACTATTACTTAAGGATAAAAAAATGTTAGCATTTTTTTGTGTGGAAAAGAATGTTTCTTTAAAGCTGGAAAAATGTTATTACTTTATTACTTAATTAATTAGAAGAAAAAGAGTTACACGGATAGTGTAAAATTTTTACATAGTTATCCAATCATAATCCATCATATATATAGTAAATTTATTGACTTTTAAAATTATTATCTTAAAATAATTTAAACTATGATTTATGATGAGATGACAGTATAAAAATTATTTTATACTACTCATGAATTAAATATTTACTTTACATACATTCA
>PYAF01000602.1:3574466-3601511 GCA_007407185.1 Glycine tomentella
AAGAGGAAGGAGAGAGCACAATTGTGTTACGAGAGGAAGAAGCAGCTTGCCAAATTGAGGGTGAAAGCAGAGAAGGTTGCAGAGGAGAAGCTTGGTTCCCAAATTGAAATCCTTGCTCCTGTTAAGTACTAAGTAGTATGCTAGTTAGTCTTTTGAAGTTTTGGTTTGAGGTGTATACCGAATTGAACTACATTTCAGTTTTGCTGGTCATCTTGGACGCTAGATATGATAATCGTGAAAGTTGTTTTAATTTGTTTGCTCTAGAATTTTATGTCATCTTATTAAGTTTCTTTATATATGGTTTCTTGTGTTGCCCCTATGTTGTGATATCAAAAGCTTTAACGGGGAACATGACGGTTCGATTGTGGCAGTATCTTATCATGAAGTCTTTTTTTGTTGAATGAAGCCAAGAGGGGTAATAATTGAGTCTCTCTTTTATGCAATTGGGCAAACTGGGATACTTTACCCTTCGATAGCTTTTAAGGTGCTGTACTAAGAAAATCTTGTTTTATCGATATTAATACGCTTGAATATTAAACCCTTAACGACCACAATCAAATCCACACTAAAAGGGAAATTTTCAAGTTGACAAAGAATCTTATTACAACCACGAGGCCTCTTTAGGAATAGACAAACCCAGACTATGATCTCCACTCTTTGTTTCCTCCATGTAAGCTTGTTCGTGGCTCCATTTTTCATCTCTTTTCCTTTGCTTCTTACGCTCTTCCCAGACCCTTTGCTTCTTAAGGCTCTTCCCATATATGGATTAATTGCACATTTTATCATGAATTTCATTACCAAAGTTTTTTTCTCACTTGTTTTTCTTAAAAGTGTAATAAGGTGTTGTGTCCCTGAAAAATGACATGATTTTGTCATCAGTTTTGGTGAAACATGATTTTGTTACAAAACTGTTAAATAAGCAAAGTTGAGATGATAAATACCCAGGAAAAAATCGGATGATATAATTTATAAAAATTTAAAATATAATGATAAAATATGTGAAAAAAATATTTGGATAAAAAACTTATTGGGGTAAAATGTGTTCTAAGCCAAAATGTATGAATATAAGAAATTGTTTAATACAATTTAACTAAAGCTAAATGAAAAAAATATCGATCATTAATGTTGTCATTGTTAATTTACCTTATGTAACTTTCCAATAAATTGAACTATTATATTCCATTGATCATTCATAAATTAGAATATTATTAAAGAAATATAAAGAAAAATGATTAGAAATAAGATGAAAGCGAAAAATAAAGATCAAATAATTGAAAAGGCAAACTAGTGGTGGAGGATTCAAGTAGTTTTCAGGTCTTAAATTCAAATACCTTTGCTGCCATTATACACTAAATAAAAATAATGTAAAAGGCATTGAGACTTGAGAGTATAATACAAAGTTAAAGTGAAAACTGAATTGAATATCTATGTTGTGGCGTCTTAGATTGAAGGAGGGTGACATACAAAAATGTTGCATGACACAATAAAGACAACCAAACCGCCAAAATGGCAACCTAATAATTCTAGTTTTAGAAATTTTTTGTTAAATGAATAGATAGGACTTAGGAGTATTTTTTGTTATTTCCAGTGAATAGATAGGAGTATGGATGACAAATTGCATTAAAAAAAAAATTACATACTCCATTGTCCGGAGACTCTTGCACATGCAAATTGCATTGTATGTATAAAATGTAAATAAAAAATTCCTCTGAATCAACTACAATTCTACATCATGACAATTATGATAAGGCATTTTAGCATAGTTGCATTAAATAGAACACAAACTTTCGATGACAAGTTAACTTTGTTCCCTTCATCATTCATTGCTTTCTGTGAGTGAGTGGGAAGGGCTATTGGAAGCTTGTGATTGAGAATTCTTGTTGAGGATGAAACCTTTACTCCCAACGTTTTTCAAAGATGTCATAAAACTCTTAACACCGTCATCTAAAGCACTCTGCAGCATATTATGGGAAAACAACTCTGGATTTTCTGAAGCTTTTTTGACTGAGATTACTGCACAATTTATCTACAAAAAGAGAATGTGAGATGGAGGAGTTCTTCCTACTAGATCACTGAGCTGCAGGGGTAAATACTTTCATTCAGATAATAATTAGGTGATTGAAACTATTACATATTCCAACGAGTAAAATTAGATACACAAGTCATTTTCACCGTGCGCTGACAATATTGCCTTTCCTCCCTGCATATGTTTAGGAGAACTTTTCCTACACTTTTAGATACATAAAAATAACATATAACAACAGCCATATCCCACTAGGTAAGGTCGGTTACAAAAATTACACGATGCCATAAAATTAATGGTTTTGACTCCTGAGAAATACAGACAATCTATTCAATATGTTGTAACTACTGATTTACCTCAGTAATCATAGTTCAACTCTAGTAACAAAATTGGATTTTACAGATCTTTTCAGTTGACCATATACACCTAAAATTTCAAACTTACAATACTTACATGAAGTTTTATCCTCTCTACTTCTAAAAGCTATTTAACTAATCATATCATAAACTACATAATAGCAATGACTTTAAAACAGTCTACTCCACATCTTTCATTAGTTTCTATGGTTAGGCCCTCCTCTTTTACATAAACAATATGGTGATTGGTGATCACAAAGTTGAGGTATTCAAAGTATGTACTGTTTGATTAATTAATCAAGCTCAATTGCTGTAAATTACACATCAATTGAAAGCTTGTAGATGTCAGATCAAAAGGAGCTGTATTTCTACCAACTAATGGTCACTCAGGTAGTCTTGTATTACCATAGTACATCTGATATGATACTTTTGTACAAATAAACTCAAAGTAATTCATATATATATATATATATATATATATATAGACATTGCTCATGTATAATATGCACTGAATTTAACTTTCTATTTGATGGCAATGGTCATTTGATCTTGATTGTATCACATTATATATTTGCATTTTCAAAGTCATGCTTGTTGTGTTTTCGGGAAAAAAAAATCCAACACCAATCAAGAATACCAAACACAGTACCTAATAAAAGTTACTAAGAAGCAAAGATGAAAATATTGTAGCAAAGCGTAGAAGAATAAATTAAAATGGGTCAGCTGAACGTAAGCAATAAACTGATAGTAAAGATAAAATCAAGAAAATAAATTTATCAAAGGAAGTAAATGCTGGGCCCAAATCAAAGTAATACTTCTATCAATGATAAAATCATCATCATACCGATTGTGAGGCCTTATGCACCAAAGCTTTGGCAAGTGGCAATATGCAAAACCTTTTGACAGAAAAAGAAGGAAAAATAATCAGCAAGTAATCAAGTATGAAATAGTGGTTTTGTTGCTTAGCTTATGCTGCAGAAATGCAAGAGATGTAGAACTTGACATACTCTTTGCACTCCTTAATTAAGAAAACTAAGCAGTAGATCGCAAGCACAATGCTTAAAAAAGTATATAGTGGACGTTTTTCCCTTTCATGAGCCAAATAAAAAGATTTAAAAGAAAAGGAAAACATCTTACATTCCTCGGCCTCCATCAAGTGCTTCCTCTGCTGGGTCTTTCCACTCATCAATTCTGCCATACACAAACCAATAGTGATCAAAGCTTTACTATTTGAAAAATATAGTATGGGACAAGATCAATACATATGCAAGAGAGAAAAAGGGGTGAAAGAGAGAGAGATTACACCCATCCATAGCGGCGGTCAAACACAAGCTGCTTAGATGATTGTCTAGAGTTGGGAACATTGACTTTGGTGCTTGTGGGTTCCATCTACCACGCCTATTTGCTTGACTTAGTGTATGAGGAGGGACAAAAGGAAAAAATAACAAAAAAAAAAAAAACCTTCTGTGTTGATAGCTGGAAAACAAGGCCAATAACAACAAAGAATTGAGACAATTAGAGATTTGTTTAAGATCCCAAATTTCAGAAAGGGAGGGGGGGCATTTTGTATAGATAATTTCCGCTTTATTTTGTGCCTATTTCAAAATATATGTCAATTTAGCAAAACTTAATTTGGTTGAGATGTTGACATCTAAAAAACAAGAATCATTAAGAACATTTTTAAAAAATGATGTATAAATTTAAAAGTACTGTTAAGCTATCAGTTTTCCAGATTCAATCACAAAGCTTCAGGGTGTTTGAACTATTGAATGTATAATCATACTAAAAAATTTCACCCTACAGTTAAACTTTGGCACTCATTAATTCCTTGAAACAATTATTGGCCCAAATTCATAGGCAATCTTCAACCCCCAATAAGTCTTCAAAGTTTAAACAATATGATTGGAGTTTTAACAATAATGCTGCAAGCAAAGCATAATAAGATACAAAATAGTTAATCTATACCAGAGTTAAGAAACCAACACACTTAACCTAGATACCCTATAATCCACAAAAATCTGCTCTACCACATGTCAGATTCAGCCTAATAATGAATTTAAACAAATATTGATGTAGCAATGGTATCTTTGCCACGCATGACCTGATTTCTGTTAATTTCATCAAACACCCTGCACCAAGGTTTTAAAAAAGGGTCCAGAACGATCACAATGTCAAGGTTTGCGAGGTCTTAGTGACTGCAATTGTGGCCTTTGCAATTTCCCGCAATATCAAAGATTGTGATGAAACCACGACCATGACTGCAATTTAAAACCAGTGGGATGCTATTTAATCTTTACACCATTCAAAGAAATACTTTTTTTTTTTTTTTTATCGAAAAATATCAATTGTTAGTTTGTTAGTTTTTATTAGCAGGAGGAATCGACCCATGACCTTTTCTCCTTATTCTTAACCAAAGCAGTTTGTTGTAGGTTGGTTGGGTGGTTGGGGGAGGGATATAAGGATTGGAGTGATAAGGAGGTCATGGTTCGAATCTCTCACCAACAAAACATACTACTTGCTAACATTTGTCAATAATATACACATTTTTTTATTACTTAGCATCCGAGTTTAAAAACTACCAACCCAAATAACTGAAGTACATAATTCTATACCCTTTCACCGAATAAAAGAATGTTTCATATTCGGTGAAAGAGAATACACAACAAGTGATAGTTCCAATCCAGAAGATGCCACAAGTAACGGAAAACGAAAATTAAACAAGAAAAGGAGATACCTTCGAGTAAAAGTCGAAGCTTGGAAGTGGGTCTGGCTCAAAATAACGATTTTTCTATCGTCGCAGAAGCGTCTTATTGGTACTATGAAGTTAGAAATGCGTTTGAAGCAGGGATAGAATGAGCCAATAAGGTGATAAAGAGGCAAAATAATTTAAGGAAAAAAATGAAAATTATAAATTTAATTTTTTTAAAGATTTGATGAATTTGTAGATTTTTTTTTTAAGAAATTCGATATTCGGCCCACCAGAATCAGAATTAAATATTGATCTTACACGGCGAATAATTTTGATTTAATATTTTAAAATAAATGAGAAATAAACATAAATGTAGTATTTTAACAATGTATTGGATAATATTTATGTTTATATAATAATTATTTAATAAATAAGCCATTTTAACTATATAAATTATATTTTTTTTTAAAATTAAAAAGCACATTAAATAAATTTTAACATATAAATAATATTCATGTTTTTATATTTTTTTAAAATTCATATAGATAACCATCAGTAATTTAATCAAAAATCATATAAATAATATTTAGTAATCATAACTTATACTGTGATAAAAGGTTATTTTTAATTGCTGTGGTTTTTTCTTATAATACGTTATTGATGATTTATTCAAATGTTTGTTTAACAATTAGAAAATGGGAAGGTGAGTGAAATATTGTCTATTTTCTATTTTTCCTTCATACTTTCATATTTTTTGATGCCCCTAAAAATATATGATATCACACAATCACCCAAAAAAACGACGCGGCATGGCATGATGAAAGGGGCGAAAAGGTCAAGTCACGGGTAATCCTCATTCTTCATGAAGTCACGACACGACACCAAATATTCTCACTCGTCGTCTTCGTCTGCGCCCTAACAAAATTCAATTCAATTCAATTGAAACTCTTCTCATCAAAATCCAAGGCTCGGTCTTGAAACCCTAATTCGATATCCTCCTCCTCAGAAGAAGAAGAAGGAGAAAAGGAGGATCGATGTGGGCAGCTTCATGCCTGGCGTCATGCTGCGCGGCCTGCGCTTGCGACGCTTGCAGGACCGTCGTTTCGGGAATCAGCCACCGTTCCGCCAGGATCGCTTACTGCGGTCTCTTCGCCTTCTCCCTCGTCGTCGCCTGGATCCTCCGCGAGGTCGCCGCTCCTCTCATGGAATCCCTCCCTTGTAAGCAGCAACAACAACAACATCCCTAATTTCCTTTTTCAATTTCAATTTCATCTTCTCTCTCAATCTCGCCAATTTCGTCTACAAATTATCAATTTCTTTATATGCATCTTCCCTTTCTATTTTCACTATTTTTAATTATTTTTTAGGCTTCAAACAATTATTATTCTAGAATAGGAGGGCTTGTCATTTTTAGGGGTTTATTTTAGCACATAAGCCAGTTATTGTCTTTAATTTTTTTTTCTTCTCAAAATATTTTGTTTCATAATTCCTATAGTTTGGCTTTCTTGAGCTGAAGTTTGTTTGCAAGTTAATTTAGTAGTTTTGGTAATGTTACGATATTGTTAATGCATAAGAGTAGATTGATGGATGCGGTGAGCGCTTAAGTATTGGCTTCGAGGGCATTTAGGCACTGACTAGGATGAAAAACTCCTTTTTGTTTTAGTGCTAGAACCCCATCCAAAATTTGCGTTTTTCCATGTTATTTTGTTTCACCCTCGAACCAATCCAATAACATTCAATCAAATAATCGCCATTTTACATTATTCCTAATATCCTATGGAATTCACATGTTATTTTTTTTTGACTGAGATGAAACTTTGTTGCGGGTTAATTTGGAGTTTTGGTAACGAGGGTAGATTGATAGCCATGATGAAGTTAATGAAAGTGGTTAGAAGAGGATAATATCGTTGTTGTTTGCTTTTGGATGGAGCTAATGTGCTTCTGTTAATGCTGCAGGGATCAATCACTTCAAACACACACCTAGCCGAGAATGGTTTGAAACGGATGCAGTTCTGCGGGTTAGCTTGGGGAATTTTCTGTTTTTCACTATTCTAGCTGTTCTGATGGTTGGTGTGAAAACCCAGAGGGATCCCCGGGATAGTATGCACCATGGAGGTTGGATGATGAAAATTATCTGCTGGTGCCTTCTGGTAATTTTTATGTTTTTCGTTCCAAATGAGATCATCAGCTTCTATGGTAAGAATTTCTTCTAATTGATTTCCGTTGATTCCTATTAGTTGATTAGCACACATGTTGAGCTGTCTGTTCTGCTACTTTGCTTGAGGCTTGTATTTTGCCCATATAATTACAATAAATAGTATTAGTATGTTCTCAAGATGTACAATTTGTGAATGGAAAAAGGAGATATTCTTCAGGTTCATGCTTGATGCCTCTTGCTTTTAATAAGATGACTTCTTTGTGCCTTTAGACATAGGTTGTGTTTGGGACAGTTGTGAAAATTAGAATGATTATAATTTTAATCAGTTTTTGTTGGGCAAGTTTGCTGAAAAGTAATTTTAAGATATTCGTTTGGATAAAAAAAAAAAAAAGAGAAGCTTTACATAGTAAATTATGAAAAATGGTATTTTGTGAAAGGGAAATAATAGCTATTGGGAAATTTAGAGGGCACAATATTATTGGATTATGGAAGTCCAGCTGGAATAAAAAGATTACTGTAATAAACCTTATATTCTTTAAATAATATACCATTACCTTATTTGTTGGGCTATTATTACTTTGAATTTGGGATTACTTCTCTTGATCAAAATATTGTTTTAAATATTATTTTATCATTGTATTGTTTTCTTTAAGTGCCTACTGTAGTGATTCAAAATTTGTTTAAAATTTTACTGACAACGGTTTGCTATTCAGTCTTTATAAAATTAAAAGTAGTAAACTTACAAGATACAAAAAATTACTTTGCTTAAACAGATTGAGTGTGAAGAGGATATGTATATGTGTGTGTGGTGTGTCTGTGTGTGTAGGCACTTCATATGCATTTGATATGTACATTGTTTATGATTTTGATGAGGTATGTCAATTTGCAGAAACAATATCAAAGTTTGGCTCGGGCATGTTTCTTCTTGTTCAAGTCGTACTCTTGTTGGATTTTGTTCATGGATGGAATGACAAATGGGTTGGATTTGATGAACAATTCTGGTTAGTTTTAGGCTTTGTTTTTCTTTTTTTTCTACTGTAACGTCAATTCCTTTACTTGATAAGTTGACACTATATTTTTGAACGAGAATTTCAGTATTTACCTGTTTATTTATACAGGTACATTGCTCTATTTGTTGTTTCCCTTGTTTGCTATGTGGCAACATTTGCATTCTCAGGAGTTCTGTTTCACTTCTTCACACCATCTGGACAAGACTGTGGACTCAATGTCTTTTTCATTACTATGACCATGATTCTTGCATTTGTTTTTGCCATAGTGGCATTGCATCCTGCAGTAAGTTTGTTATTTGATTTTCATTGTAGCTAACCACTATTAATTCGTTTTCCTGGTTTTTCATTTGCAAAATGTAAATTTGCCAAATTTGTCTCTTCTATGATATTGTACATTGCTTGAAAATTGTAGTTGATACATTTTTCATTTGTTTTAACTTAAATACTTTGTTAAAATGTTACTATGTAGAAGTTCATATATAATCTTTTATTTATTAAATCTAATTTCTTTTCTTCTATCTCTGTTATCATGGTTCAATTTTTCTGATGGAATGTAAGTTAGTAGAGCTGGCATTACAAGGTATATTTATTCCTGTCAGCCTGGGATGTGACTGACATTTTCTATGTTTGTCTGGAAGGATAAATTGCTGAAATTTTATTTTGTTTAGTTGGGAATAGGTTTTATCCTATGTGTACTGTAGATCATTCATTACTTTAGTTGAATTTGAGGTTTTTGAATGATTTTCATATACAGGTTAATGGAAGTGTTTTGCCTGCTTCAGTAATATCATTATACTGCACTTATCTCTGCTATAGTGCACTGGCTAGTGAACCAAGAGATTACGAGTGCAATGGTCTTCACAAACACTCAAAAGCTGTTTCCACTGGCACCCTTACTTTGGGTTTAGCTACAACTGTTCTATCTGTCATTTATTCTGCTGTGCGTGCTGGATCTTCTGCTGCAGTGCTTTCCCCACCAAGCTCCCCTCGTGCTGGTAAATATTCTTAAAATCCAATATTTCTATTTCATTGTTGTGTCAGGTATGCACAACTCAAAGTTGGGGGCCAAATATCTGAGTTTGAAATCTAAGAAAGGTTTTATTGGCCTTGAAGCTGAATTTGATTTTGGAATTTGGTGCCATGAAGGAAAATAATAAACTGTCTGGTTATTTGATTAGCATTAATTACAAAATTTTGCCACAAGCTAATACTGACAATCTGCCATTTCTGGTGATTCTGCAGGTAAGCCTCTGCTTCCATTGGATGCTAAGGAGGATGAAGAGAAGGAGAAAGCAAAGCCAGTTACATATTCATATGCCTTCTTCCACTTGATTTTCTCTCTTGCTAGCATGTATTCTGCAATGCTTTTGACTGGTTGGTCTACATCTGTTGGAGAGAGCGGGAAGTTGGTTGACGTGGGGTGGCCTTCTGTGTGGGTTCGAATCCTCACTTCCTGGGCAACGGCTCTGCTGTACTTATGGTCTCTAGTAGCTCCTATCATGTTTCCAGAAAGGGAGTTCTGAGCATCACGTTCCTCAGTTCCAAGGTTCTGAGGGAAAATGCGTCACCTAACTACTATATAGTTGAGTGGTGTTGCTTTTTATAATAGGATATACGGTATGCATCTATATCAACATACATTTGAATAAAGTGTTATGAACTACATGAGTCCAAGTGGTGTGCTTTTAACTGTATAGTGAAAGATTTGTGCCATGAACAAATCTATATTTGTCCATAATGGTCTGTTTCTGCATCTAAAATCATGAAAGATTTGTATGTGTTGTGACTGATCTTATTGAAAGTAGAATGAATGAGACAATTCTTGTTGATGAAAAATGATCGGTGATTGGAGATTTTTAGTGCATGTTTGGGTGCAGCATTTTTCAGAGAAATAATTACTTTAGGCTTATTTATTTACTTTTACTCCTATTATTGTGTTTTTCTTCAATACTGTTTTGCTTAAATTTGGTCTCAGTTTTTATTTGTTATAGTCAATTTTGTCCATCACTTTCTCCAATTACATCAAACTTGAAGTCGGTATTTTTTACTCGAATTGTTAGAGCCTAGAGGTTTTGGATGGATTTGAGATAAATGATTTCAAGACTTAGAAGTCAAGTTTGATTTAATTTGAAACATTTTGTAAGATGGAAGCCTAAGGTCCGTTTTGGAGAGGGAGAAGTGTGGGATCTTTTACTTTTGAGTGAACGTGAGATGTTTATTGGTTAGTTGAGTAATGGGGTATGCTTGGGATAGGGGTGTGGTAAATCACAATCGTGTTCCCAAACGGTTAGAAAACAAAAGTTCTTTTTTTTTTCATTAGATCCTTTTTCTTTTCAATGGATCGTAGACCAGTGGCTGTGAAACAACTCTTCAACAACAAAGGTCTATTCTATTGAGGTGAGGTCGGTTACTGCACAATGCTATTTGACACAGTTAATTAAAGTTTCAAAAATATTATTTAATTGAACAAGTATAGTCTAAAGCCAAATTCATTCGAAGAAGCGAGTTTTCTCATTGGCAATATTTATTGCATTTTTTATAACTTTCTTCAGTTGTAGCTGATGGGAGACATGTGACTATAGTTTGAGTATCAAATAATTTGAATCAAGGTTTAAGTTTCACAATTAACTGCAAGACCAATAACCAAGATTTTAAAACTTAAGTGGTGTACCAAGGTTACTTTGAATGAATTGAACTCCATCAAGACAAATTCTTGCTTTGCAATATAACATGGAGGGATGCAGCAATTCCTTGTCATTTACCAAGATGCTAGGGATTTTTCCTCGCAGATGTACAACCGATTGCAATTGGGAAGTCATCAACGAAAATCTTCTTGCCGTTAATCAAAATTCTCAACCAGATATCATGAAATGGCCTAAATACATATACCCTTAAAGTGAACATCCCCATTTTACTTGGTTAGTTTAAATAAAAAAGTGTTGTTGGGTTACATTTAGTGTTCTTCTTGAATAAAACCCATCTTTGTTCTTTGAAAGCAGAATCTTAAATTGCTTTGTTTTTGTTTTGTTTTCACCTAAAAAAAGTTTCAGATATGAGTTTGTCTCTCTTTTTTTATATATTTATTTTGCTTTATTTTTATCCTTCTATTTTTTTTTATAATTATTATTACCTATTTTAGGGTGAAAAATGATTGGGCAGAAAAATAGCCTGTAACCCAACATGTATCACCCCAAGTATTATTTTTCTTTCATTTTCTGAATATTTATTGGAAAATCTAGGGGGAATCTCAAAATTCTCTTCCCCACTGTTACGATAATGTCAATTGAACTGGTGAGATCAGTCCAAGCCGGTTTTGATACGATTTTAAGGGATGTATGAAAGAGTTCGTTGTTAGTTTAATGAATTTACACAAATTGATTTAGGATCGAAAGTACTCAAGAAAACACTGTAAATTTTAACGCACAGAAGGATCATTTGCCCGTTCTGAAGATTTTAACACATCATTTGGCCTATTATTTCAAAATAGATAGATAGTTGAATATTTCTTGCTTACAACCTACACAAAACTCTCACTACCCTTGCGAGTTGCGAGTGAGCTTGTAAGAGATGGAACACTCACTAAAAATAAATGTATCTATAACTCTTGGATACCTCAGAAGAAAAAAATGTAGAAATAATAAAAAAGTTATATTGTGGTAAATTTTTAACATTTGGGAAGGTCAGAGGGTGGAGGTGGCAGTGCATGAACCAAACACCTGCTCATGTATGATCAGCAAATTAAAGTTACAAACACTTGCAACTTAAAACACACTCACACTAAACACACCAAAATATGCAAGTGGGTTTGATTGATTCATAAATTTAAAGATATTACTGCTTTTTAATTTTTACTTTTAGTAACCGTAATTAGTGTTTGGTGGATGATAGATATATGGTGCCTTGGAGATAAGCATCATCCACATAATTAACATGATTCAAAGTGAAGAGGTGTGAAGATTAAGAACATGATCATCCAATAAGAGTATTAAGATTTAGTTTAATTAATAGCAATGCATTGTGAGTATAAAAGTTTTTACAAAGTCAACCAATCAAAAATCATCATTGATATTACTTATAAGATAGTTATTTTAAGAGTTAACGAACTTATCTATCATGCATGGTATGCTTGTAATTGGATGACTGTAAAAACTCTTTACGTTAGTGCTTATTTTACCTGGATTGTCTGCAAAGAAGCACACGGCAACCCATCCTCCTGAAGGCACACCAGTGGTGTTCCTCTCAGCCGGGTCAACCAGATTGAACTTAAAGGGGTCTTTCTTGGGGTCAAAGTTTCCATTGGCTTGACCAACAACAAAGAAGTTAAAGCCACGAAGGTGAAGTGGATGGCTCTCAGCACCAATAA
This sequence comes from Glycine tomentella, assembly GCA_007407185.1. Taxonomy (NCBI): domain Eukaryota; kingdom Viridiplantae; phylum Streptophyta; class Magnoliopsida; order Fabales; family Fabaceae; genus Glycine; species Glycine tomentella. Next base: position 3,587,066 of record PYAF01000602.1, read on the forward strand.
TGCTGGTGTCCTGCAGGATCAACTCCGCACTTGCATTGAATGGCAACACCACTGCCTTAGTCCCACTGCTTACCATGATATTCTTTGGTGGAGTCCCAGTATAGTTGAATTTGAAGGGTGGATTAGCAGGGAAATCAGTGGTGTACACACCTTTGGATATGTTGAAAAAATGGGCTAGGAGTAAGGCAATGTTTGGCATAACAAAGGACACATTATTAATGGCTGCGCTCACCCTGGTGTTATTGGGTCCTTGGCATGCTTGGTTTTTGGGGCAGGAGCTAATGCCTAATGCAACAGTGAGGAAGAAGTGTTTGTCTACATTTTTTGGAACTTTCACTGGGAATCTCGCATTGGCCAAGCTTCAGACCTTCTTGTTGAATTTCATTGCGAAGACGGTGTCGCTGATAATTGGGAGGGTTAAGACAAAAAATTTACACAAATTGAACTGTGATCTATACCAACACAACACAACACATCACACCTGAACCAACACACATAAACATATTCTCTGATTTAAAAATTTGTCTCCCCAAGATGATTTCATCACCTAAAAACACAGATTCATACACACAAGCACACTATCAAGTCTCATCCTTTCTCCCATGCATGTACACTTTCCCGCATACGCTCTTACTCACCTAACAAAACACACCTTCAAGTTGAGCATGTGCATGGACTTGCCTCACCTGGAAGCAAAGCCCAATCAAGATAACAAAAGCTAAAAAAGAAAATTTAATTTGCACATAATTAAGCCTTTTGTTTTTCAATTCTAAAGTTCCCAACATTACCAACGTAACAAAAGAACATTTCCAATTCTAAAGTTAATACAAGAGAAAGAACAAAAATATTAAATTATATACACCGCATTATCTTAAATAAATTAATATATCGTACCAAAATAAGAAAAAAAGAAATAGCATAATAGTTTGTTTTAATACATAAAATTCGAATCCTAATATTATATAATTTTTTTAGATAAAAATATTTTTGGTTCAATAAATAAATTTTTAATGTTATGAAACGAGTATAATATTTCATTATTTTTAATATTACTTAATCATTGTATTAAATTTTCTTAAGAATATTATTTAATTTTTACTGGTTTGATCACGAGTCAATCATTATAACATTACATCTAGAATGATCTTTCAAAACATTGACTATAACTATAACTATAACTGATTATCTCTGAACGCCAGACTTTGCTATGAGAAACCCTTTTACATTAGTATGCTAATTGTTCATATTATTGAACAAATGATCTATGCCTCATTGCTCCACCAAGTAAATGCCATTACATATATTTTAATTTGACATAAGCAGATTTTGGTCTATATATTGTAATGTGTGTCAAAGTAGTGTTCGTTACAAGTTAAAATGGATTTCTTGCAGGTCAAACTATTACCTTGCAGAGCATGGTGTTCTCATTGATCAAAATAGAAGTACGCTCTTCTAACTTGGTATTCTTGCCTTCCAATTCTTTGCCTCTTGATTCCAAGTCATTTACATAAGCCTTTTTTTTTTTTATTTCACGGGCTTGTTGGGCTGAAACTCTGTTCCTTAACAACCTGCTTGTAACGTCAAAAGTTATATAGAGATATACTAGTTGGAATTATTTTTTTCTTCCAACTCTTTAATTAGCTCTTATTCCAATTCATTCACAGAACTTTTTTTTTGTCACTCGATTAAGTAAGTTATTTTTGACAGAACGCTTAAATAAGTTATTAAGTAATCATCCATATTATTAAAAAAAAAAAAATAAGTTCACTTGAGCTCACTTTATTGTTATTTTTTTTCCCACTCAATAACGGAGACCATAGGACAATACAATAAACTTAGTTCCTATAATTTTATTAAGTTTTTAATTTGTAATTATAGTTTAAAATTTTTACGTCTTTATAATTTTAAACTTCAATAATTAAATCCTTAAAGATTAACAATCAAATGCCACTGATCCGGCATTTTGAAATGGCTATTACATATAACTAGATATAATACCGATGTGTTGTATGTGTTTATTTGAATGTTAAAAAAATATGATTTAAAAGGGTAAAAAAAAATTGTTAGGAAATGAAGATTTTGTTTTATAATTTTTTAAATTTATTCTATAATTTGTTATAACTGATTCACTGTAGATAATATTTTAAGATAATATGTGATTTTTTATGTCGAAAATATATTTTAAATAAAATATTAATAATTACTATTATTATATTTGAAGTCTATTAACTATATAACATTCTTCATCTAATATTTATATGCCGTAATAATAGAGTAACTTTTGATTCATATTTTTTTTCACACATTAATGTTTTTGGTGGCTTGTTGGTTATGAGTTTAAATTCGAAAATAATCTCTTTGCATATGCAAGGATAAAACTATGTACAATATTCATTCTCCTTACCTTTACATAGCGAGAAATCTTTGAATAATGAAATACATAATTTTATATAGAATTAATGTTTTTGGTGACAATATGATTTTTTTTTTGCTTTATTAGGCTAGGTATCACATTTATTATTTTAAATTAATAAATGTGTTTTATTTTTATAAGCATTTAGCTTCCCAATGTATTAAAAGTTTTCATTTAGGTCACTTTTGTTATTCAGAGTAAGTTATCTAATGATGTGTTTGTTAATGTGATGTGTCAGCGTGTGAGTTGTACAACCATGTCATTTATTTAAGTGATGACATAGACTTAATTAAAACAAAAAAAATCAATATATTAAGAATTCAATGTAACACCAAAAATTTCATGACCCAAAATAAAAATATCACTCATTTATCAAGACCTAAAATGTAACACTTTTATTGTCAACTTTTCGACGACTCACATTCTATGACACACACTTCACAATGACACTTCACTCAACCTTTTCATTGTTCAGAATTCTTCACTGATTAGAACCTGTTATAGGTTAGCCTTTTCCAGGACCTCGACAAATTGTTTTGGTTGTTTTTTGGATCAATGACTATCGTCACAAACTAACACAAGACTTTCAGCGTATTTTGTTCTCACTCACACGCTTTTCGAAAAACTTCTCATAAGGTCACCTATTTCATAACTATTTCAAGCGAAACACGACTATGGAGTCCTTAAGTAATAGACTACCAAAAAGTAGATATATCTTGTTGTATAAGTACTACCAATTAGTTTCTTTAAGTCACAATCAGTTGTATAATTTCATATCTGCACAACCTCTAATTCTCTCTCATTCCAATGTGACTCATCCAGGGTGTTACATATTCACTAACTTTCGCATTGTTTGTCCTCAAACCATACTGTACTACAAGAGAACTTTGCTTTGATACCATTTGTAACATCCTTGATTGTTAACTTCTCAACGGCTCATACTCTACGACACTTCACTCAACTTTCTCGTTGGTCAAAACACTTCACCGGTCAGAACCCTCCGTAGGTAGCATTTCCAAGACTTCGACAATTTACTTCAGCTGCTTTTAGTTATAGGCTATTGAAAAGTAGATACATTTTATTGGTATAAATGTTACCAATTAATTCATTTAAGTCATCCTCAACTATATAGTTTCATACTTACACAAGCTCTGAATACCTTTCATTCCAGTGTAATTCATCTAGAATGTTACATAAAACATATTCAAGCTAATATCAAATATAGTTGCATAGTTGTAATTGGACGATTACCAAATAGAATATTAAGATTCCAAAAATGATTATCACAAGATATTTAAACCAAAATCTTCCAAAGAAAAAAGGATAATCATTCTCATTACTACAATCCATATTTAACAAACCATCTGATTACATTCAAAAAAGGGAAAAATCAATGTTGTAAAATCACATTTAATCACAAAAGTATCATCATTTCTCTTTCTACATCAATTTTTCAACAATTGATAAAAAATTGGTAACAAAAATGTATTTCGTACATGTAATATAATATTGTGTATGAAGAAAATGTCTTCTAATTGGTCAATAATGTCAAATAAATGCAATACAATTACTTTTGCCTTAGAAAATTTTAAAAAATGAAATGCCAAATTACCCACATTAAAGGAACAAAGGTGCAATTTTTAAATTTCTAAGGTACCATTATGTCATCCATTAATGTTACAATAAATGCAACACATTTAAAGAACATTATTTTAAAATTTAAAACATTAATTACTCTCTCTCTCTGTTCTTATTCATAGGATCCAAATTTAAAATAATATTTATTCTTTTTTTATAAGACTTAATTCATAATATTTATATTATTTTTAAACCAAAAATACCTCTCAATAAAAAAAGAGACAGAATGTATTGACAAATATTTAGGAAAGAGAGAACTATTAGTAACAAGAATTTTAAAAGAAAATTATAAATTTAAGATAAATTTATATATATAAGAACGGAGAGTATAATTTATGACTAAAAAATCTAGCTGAATTAATAAGGAAAAAAATTAATTTTTGTAAGACAATTTATTTATAAACATAAACAAATATATTAACTCCTGTCCTTAATGCATTGATTAATAAACTAAAAGAATTTTTTTTATTAGAGTGTACAAAATTAAATCTTTCATAAATTTTTTAACACTTTCCTATAAATTTTATATTAAATATATTTTTCTTTTAATTTCTTAAGTAATGCAATAAGATCACTTGTTTATTTGCTAGACCCAATTCAATGAACATAATGTCCACAATACTCCTAATCTGAGCGAAACATTTTTGCAATTGCTGACATGAACTATTTTTACTTTTATATATATATATATATATATATATATATATATATATATATATTACGATGCATATGAAGTAGACGAAAACAAATGTTTTCTAAAATTTCAAATTGTTGAGTAATATCCAATAATTGCAATACAATTTCATGTTGTTGTCCCCTAATGTTGCAATAAATGTGAGACATTTAAAGAGCGTTATTTCAAAATCCAAAACATTAATTCAAATTTATGACTATATTAAACGCTAGCTAATTTAAGAAAAATAATAATTTTTGTAAGACAATTTATTTAATAGTCAAAATGACCGCAATACTCTTATTTTTTAGCAAAATTTTGTTGCATTGCTAATATCATTTATAAATATATATTAAGATGCATATGAAGCAGACGAGAACAACTGTCTTCTACAATTTCAAATTGTTGAGCAATTTCCAATAAATACAATATAGTTACTTTTCCTTCAAAAATAAAAGAATTAAAGTGAAATTACAAGCCCATATTAGAGGAAGAAGGTTTCAATTTTAATTTTTTAGATACAATTATGTTGTCCCTTATATTGTTACAATAAATGCAACATATTTAAAAAGCACTATTTCAAGATTCAAAACATTAATTGCAATTAATGAATAAAAAAGCTAGCTAATTTATGAAGAAAAAACAATTTATGTAAGACAATATTTATTTATAGAGATAATTAATGTCCACAATACTCCTAATTTGAGGGAAAAATTATTGCAGTTGTACCTTAATATTTTTTTTTTACTTACACACTTATATACTCCATTTCTGATCTTAAATATAAGAGAAAAAATACACATTTTTTGTCTCAAATATAAGAATTTTTTTACTAATTTTATTTTATTTAAATCTACTATTTCTAAAATAATCTTCATTTAATTAAATTATTAGTTTAAATAACTCTTTATTATTCTTGATACTAAGTTTCAATGAAAGATAAAATGGAAAAATTAATTAAAATAATTAAAATTAATGTAATTAAATGTGATTGATTAATTTTCTTATTTAGTGTGATATGTTTTTTTCTTATATTTGAGATTGGAGGGAGTATGTAAATAAATTAATTAATACTTATTTAATTGACATTATTACTTGTTTGAACATATATTAAATAGCATTTGTTTCCAATTAATTAACATTGATATACAAATTTTATTTACATCTTACTATAAATAAATTACATTTTGAACTATAAAAAGGCCATCGGCCTTCCCTTGTCCACATTGAAATTTCTTCTCTCTTTCTTCTCCTGGTTTTCTCTATTGTTTTTCCTTGTCACTTCTCCTAGTAGATTCTAGCAATTTCTTTAATTCCTGAGTATAGTTTTAGGGATGATTCTTTCTATGAAGCGAGTTTTCTCACTAGCAATATTCATTGCATTTTCGGAACTTTCTTCTGTTGTAGCTGATGGGGGAGATGTGGTTATAGTTCGAGTATCAAATAATTTAAAGCAAGGTTTAAGTTTCACAATTCACTGCACAACCAATAACCAAGACTTGGAAACTCAAGTGGTGAATCCAGGTTACTTTGAACGAATTGAACTCCATCATGACAATGCAGCTGGCACAACATTCTTGTTTTGCAAAATAACATGGAGAGATGCATCAATTGTATATGTCATTTACCAAGATGCCAGGGATTTTCCTCGTAGATGTACAACTGATTGTAATTGGGAAGTCAACAACGAAAACCTTCTTGGCATTAATCAAAATTCTCTCCAACCAGATATTATTGTCCAATGGCCTAAAAATTGATACCCATTTAGTGAACATCCAATTTTACTTGGGTAATTTAAATAAAAAAGTGTTGTGTTACATTTTGTGCGCTTCTTTCAATATGAGTTTATCTTTTTATGTTCATTTATTTATTTTGCTTAATTTTTATTATTCTATTTATCTTATTATTATTACCTATTTTAGGGTGTTAAAAATGATTGGGCAGAAAAATAAACCATAACCCAACAATGGGGTCTACACGGGTTCATTTGAGTTGGGTTTGGTCAAACTTATGACCAAATTATTCGTTTGATTGGGTTGATTTGGATCAATTTTGTAAGAAAAAACTTAATATCCAACCCAAACCAACTGTTTATAAACAGTTCGAATTTGATTGGATTAATGAGTCAAAGATTAATAATAATAATAATACAAATTAATGAACCAACAAAATGAGTCAATCAATCAAAAGGTCCAATGATTAAAACCTGTGACCCAACTCAAAACAAAACATGTTTGATTGGTTTAGTTTAAATGACCTAAACACAAAAAATATTTAACTCAAATTATTTGAATTGGTTTGAATCAATCGGATTTATAGGTGACCCATACTCATGAATATCTCTATCCAACATCTAATGCTACAATTTTTATTTTTTGAATTTATACTGAAAAATCTAGAGGGAATCTCAAAATTTTATACCCTGTCCACCATTGTAACGCCCCTTATATTATCATAAGGAATTATCTTATTTAATTAATTTTACTTTTGAAATAGTATTTTAGAAAAAGGAATTTGGAGTAAAACTCGAGTTGATAAATACAATGTGTTGTAATTTAAAACACAACCATGAGTAATAGAAAAGGTAGTACGTTGTAATTTGTTTTTGCAACGTATTTCCAAAAAGCGTAAATATTAAATAAAAGTAACCACTCATCATCATACACAACTTTTGCTGAAACGATTATTATATAAACATAGTTACTGAGTCATAGTCACAGCTGATAGGGATCATCAAAACTTCCCATGAGAGTAAAAGCATGTCCAAAAATAGAATTTAGTAAACTGATGAATACTTGTAAGATAATCTGACATAGGCACTTCCAAGTCTTCTCGGTAACACTCTCTAGCTCTCTCTCTCTCAAACACTTACACATGCTCATTCTATTTTACATAAAGATTGTTCTATATGTAGTATAGAACGCATATATATGTCCTGCCTGACTACTTATGGTAACAAAGAGGTAGTGACTAAAAGTCTATGACACATAATAACATTATGCTTGATATTTTGAACCACAAAAGACTGAGTCATGTTTACTTGTCATATTTGATGAATGATGAATGATTTCTATTTGCCCAATGCTTATGCTTTTTACCACTAATGCAATACTTCTAATAGAACTCTGTTTTTCGTTTATCGATCTGCAAATGAAAATGACAGGTAATTAGTATTGGCGTTCTTTTTTTATTATTATTAGTAATAATCTTGATTTATGTTGCAGTTGAAGTCATCCAAGCTATTGGCAATCGATCTTGCTCGTAGACTAAGAACCCATTTTTAATGTATATTTTAGTCATAAGTTTTATTTTATATTTATAAGATCTAAATTTAAAATAATATATTTTTATAAGACTAATTTATAACATTTTTTCATTAATTATTTTTAAATTATAAATACTTTTCATTAAAAAAAATATATTGAAAAACCATTAGAAGAAAAAAAAATATTAATGACAATGATCATTTAAAAAAATTATAAATTTAAAACAAAATTATTATTATCAACTAAATTAATTAATTTTTTTAATAACAAAACATTAAATATTCATTGATTTTATGTTACATGTACCAATATTAATTAATGGGTCTTTCTTCCATTTAAATGCAATCAAGCCATTCTCTTCATTCTCTTGAAGCAGAAAAGATCTATTCATCATTCTCTGGTTTAAAATGGTTGGTCAATGTAAATGATTTGGAGAGAGCTTATTGTTTCTCATTTTGGTATTCACATATTTCAGGTCATGGGAAACTCTGTTGCAGTCATAGTGGGTGGATCAAATGGTCATTCTGAGCTCAATATGTCCAAGCCAGTGATTGCTAGTTATCTCCTCCATGTATATTTTATAAATATTTTTTGTCTTCTGTGCTATACTTTTATAATTAATAATTTATTAATGTTGGATATTATATTAACTTTAACATGAATTTAATTTATTATTATTTTTAAATGTGCTACAAATTACATTTTTACGTGTATATCTCTTCAATATGTAATATTGGCATGTTTGCTCGAATGCGTTGAATGTACATGAATAATACTATTTTGTTTATAATAAAAAACTATAGATAGCTCTTTGCTTGAAGCGCTATCTTTAAGTAGATATCGTCAGTATTCATGACGCACTATCTATTTTAAAAATAAGCACTGTCTATAGCTTTTTTGGCAATCCATAAGCACCTGAGCCTTGGCATTTTCTTTGTTCAAGGTTTAATGACTAGGGGATTTCCCGTTTCTTAGGGACCTTCTCAGTAATCGAGAGGCATGCCTGCTAGACTCCTTGACTTATCTCGTTGTTTGTTTTTATCTCTTTTTTGTTCTTGAATAACTTCTTTCTGACTTTACAACCCTCTTTAATTGCCTCCGTTGGATGAAATTTTTGATGGCATCTTTCAGTTGTATGCACTTTCTATGTTGTTCCCGGACTATGCATCGGTGGTATTTATAATTAATTAATGTTTTGCCATGTCTGTATTGGGTCTTTGTTTTAGGACCCTTAGGGGATTTATGCCTATGTTAATTTCTAAACTAAACAGTCGTCTTGCTGGTTAATTTTCGGAGGAAAACCTCCACCAGCTTTGACCCTCATTATGTCTTCTTGGCTAACATATTTACGAACTTCGATCATGTTCTCAGTTTATGCATTTCTTAGCTTTTTTCAATAACTCTGTCATGGTGGTGAGAGGGGTTCACTACAATGCCCTTTCAAAGACGATTCTACATCCCATACAAAGACGATTGAATTGCACAATATACTCACGCGATGGTTCTTTGGGACCTTAATCTTCGTTAGATCTGCCTCGGGTTTTGGCCTAGATTTACATGTAGCAAAGGTTGAATGGAAAGTGTATCAGAGAGTTAATTAATTTACCCAATCAAGAAAGATTGAAACCACTTTAAGGCAACTTGTTTCAGGGACAGTGGGACTGCCTTGCAAAATTAGGATTCGTTGGCGTTGTGATATGGCATAGTTAATTTAAACGTCATGATGTGATCCATTGCAGGTATGTAGCTGTTGCAATTGCTTTGGTACTTGTACACTTGGGATACGTGCAGCAAAAGGCAGGTTGAATGGAATCACCTCTGTTGTCTCGCTTTCAGTGTCGACCACGCTTCTCGAAGGTGACTGATGTGATGGTAAAAAACTTGATTCAATATTTGAATCTTCTTGATCTCTCGTCCTTTTCTCTAGAGCTATCCAATGAGTCTTTTCGAATTCAGCTTTCAGCTCTTCTATAATTTTTCGTTGTTAATCCATGTATGGTTTCCTTTTGTTTTTTTAATCATTTTTGCCAAAATCGCCAACGATTTGGAAACGTTGTCTCCTACAATCTCTCATTGTGGTGAGGTGTGAGAGTATCGTGGTCATGGTGTTGTGGCAACCGATGGTGCAATGCAAGCTTCTTTTTTGTCGTGTGGCTCCAATGCAACGACCAATATATGAAGGTCATTGAATTGCTGGCGATGGTTTGTGATTTCGTGTTTCCACCATTGATATATCAATCAAATCACAAAAATTGAAAGAAAATAGGAAGAGATTTCTCATAGACAATGGCAAATGTTCGATGGAAATATCAAAGATATTCACTGGCACGACGAAGATACAAAGTGAATCTTGACTTCAGCCTCCAAAGTATGCTGCTAAGCGTTGCACCTACAAACACTCTAATGCTTAAGTCAGTTTTAGAGGGAAAATAATAGGTAATGGGATTATGGTTAAGTTTGAACCTGAAGGTGACTTATTTATGCACTCGAGTTTTGGCGTGAAAGATAGTTAGGCGATTACGATCATGCGTATCTCTTGACCTCATGACCTGCATTAGGGTCACACATGCCACTTGTGCCCCCTTGTCAATATCCTTGGGGTTTTCAATATAGCCCACCATGCTGAGTCATTCACAAAGATCTTTGGTATTACCACATTGAGATATCGATTCAGAACAAAACTGAATTGGCAACGTGGGTAATATAAGAACTCTTGTAATAATCATCTTTTTGTGCTACAAATTACCTAACTTACAATCACGTGTGCTTTTTAAAATTACCTTATTAAGTTATAATTTTTTAAATTTCTGATATATATTTGATTTTTATTGTGAATTTCTTATAAATTTTATTATTGTTTTAAGTTTCTCATAAATATAAAAAGTTTTATTTTGGAACCATTTTGTTACTTAAATAATGATGTGAAATTATCTCAATAACTAATATATATTAAAAAAATTATTAAGATGATATCACATCATTACTTAACATACTTTAGAGATTCACAACAAAATTTTTAATATATCAAAAATTTATAATAACAAAAAAAGTTTATTAGAGACTTAAAACAAAAATTAAGTATATATAAAAATTTCAAAACATATTTAAGACTATTTTAAATCTAAAAATAAATGAGATATCAAATTAGTCTAAAAGCTAATCAATAAGGAAATATTTTTTCCTTCCAATTTTCCAAGAATCATAAGTCAGGAATATTGTTAAATTCCTATGATTGGTTTGAATATTTTAAAAGTCATTACCAAATTATCTAATAACATTTTCTGAAATTATTTCTCCACTTAAACTACTCTATGATGGTAAGTAGGAATTCAAAATTTCTCCTGAATGAGGAAAGTTTTTTTATTTTTTTATTTTTTATAATTATACCACTCATTTCAGAGACTATCAAGTAATTCACATTTAATCAGTAGATTAAAAAAATAAGGATGAGGATGGAGATTAAAAAACTCATTCTAATTTGCATCAGCTTTTAGATTTATACTTTATTATTATCGTTGTACAATAAAAAAAAAAAAAAGAGCTGTAACTATAACTGTATATCTCCTGCAAGCCAGATAGACTTTGCTATGAGGAACCCTTTTACATTAATTAGTATGCTAATTCATATTATTGAACATATTATGATTATTATCTATGCTTCATTCCTATCGTGACCTGCCAAGTAAATGACATCAGATATTTGATATGAGCTGATTGGTCTATATATATATATTGTAAATTGTAATGAGCGTCAAAGTAGTATTCGTTGCAAATTAGAATGATCAACTTGTTGCAGGTCAAATTATTACCTTGCGGATCATGGTGTTCTCATTGATCAAAGTAAAAATACGCTCTTCTAACTTGGTATTCTTGTCTTCCAATTCTTTAGCTTTTGATTCCAAGTCATTCACATAAATCTTTTTTTTTTCACGGGCTTGTTGGGCTGAAACCCTGTTCCATAACAACCTGTTTGTAACGTCAAAAGTAATTCAGACATGTACTAGTTGGTAATATTATTTTCTTCCAACTCTTTAACTCCAATTGTCACCGTTTGATTTCCTAAAATTTATGATACTGAATATGATAAATATTGTGTGTGTTTGATTTGAAAAATAATTATGAAACAACACAAATTAAAAGATAAGTATAAGACATAAATTTATTCAGAAAATCTTGCAATGTCAAACAATCTTATTCTTAAGTTATTTCAAGGTATCAATAAAGATTTCTAGAAAAGTATAAACTTGTGAATATTACATTGTCATATTTGGGACAAGTTTTGGAAAAACATTCTTAATAATTACTTCATATTTCCATAATGAAAGGTGGATATCTTGCATTTTAACGAAAATGCAAGTTATTTTTTTTATAATAACTACCTATTCCCACTTCCTAATTAATTTTCACATTTTTTCTTTCACTTTTAATTTTTTTTAATTTTAATTAAATAAATTATATTTTTTTTTTCTGAAATTACAAAGTGTCAACCTGATATGTTCATGGAATAATATTTCTGGAGACAATATTAATTTCTAGAAATGTGATTTATTTATGGTAATACAATTTTATAGCATGAATAAAACGATTCGTTAATTATGTTTAAAATGTCAGTACACTAATTTTTCTAGTAACTTTTATTTTCAGCCACTAGAAACAAGCCTAAAATAGGTTTGGCACTTTGGCTTTCTATGTACTTGTGTACGTATATATGTACTACCTCCTTTTGGGTGTATTTTTTTTTTTTTTTTTTATGTTTCATTGAGTATGGGTTAAGAAATATTTAAGTTTAATTACAAATTTTACCATTTAATTTTTATTATTTTGTAAATTTTATCATTCAAGATTTATTTTTGTAAATTTTACCATCTATGTTTTATATTTTTACTCATTTTATCACAGTTGACAAAAAGATATATGATTTTGATATATGATCAACAGCGGTTATAATTATAAGTTATATAGAAAAATGCCTTTTTTACATTGGTTATATCATAATCCATAAAAAAAAATAACTTTTTACATGGATTATAATAATAACCGATATAGAATATCACTTTTCTACATGATATACAAAAATTTAGAAATTGAATTTTTTAAATTGTTTTGTTACCAACATAATGGTAAAATACAAAAATTAAAAATTTAGATTATAAAATTTACAAAATGTTAGAAATTAAATGATAAAATTCGTGAAAAAAAATTGAATGATAAAATATACAAAATTATAAAAATTGGATGATAAAATTTATAATTAAACTAAATATTTAATATAACTAAATTATTATATATATTACCTCTTTCCATTTTTATTTTAAAAATTATATTTAAAAACTAAAAACTAGTAACCACTCTAAACATCAAAAGATATGATAAAGAGTTAGGATTTGTTTGCATACATGATCCATATCTCTTGAGGCGTCTATTCTCCTTGTCCACCGGGTTTCTTCCGCCGCGGCACTATCCATGGAAACCAACCTGAAGTTGTGGATCTGTCACGCTACTACTACAACTTGATTTGTTGCTGCAGAATCAACACGATCTTTATGAGTCTTGAATGACACATGATCTCTCTCGCTACGTATCTGGTCTTCATTTCAGTGAGGAAATTCAACGCTTGAGCAAAAAGAGTAAATGTGTGTTTGTACTTTGCAGGGATATGGGGTCTCTCTTTCTTGGAAAGATCTAATCTTAAACCATATATTACCTTAATTTGAAAACAGGATGGGATGAGAGCAAAGAGTTTTGGTTCATAAATGAACAAGTTCATGTGCACACAACCAACACTTTCGTCACTGTTTTCCTTGTTTTCATATCTTTAGTGATAGATCTTAAATTGAGATTTTAGACTATTTTTTTGTGAATCTTATAGTATCACATAGGATTGAAAATCTCTCAAAATCTTTCTAATTCTTTTCTTTAATAGTAGATCTTATTTTGAGATCTTGAGAAAGAGAAAGAGGGAAAAAACTTATTCTTTTTGTGAATAATATACATATCTTGAAGGTTCTTCTACAAAAATTCATTATCCATGTTGGAAATCTCTTCATCTCCTTTATTGGGAGATCTGATAAAGATCAAATTTTGAGCTCAAGATCTTTGTTCAAAATCTAACACTAAAGCTGCTTATCAATTCTTTAATTGTAAAAAGAAAGTGAAATTAAAAAATATAAAGAAAATAAATTATATTGCAAACAATGAGAATTGCAAAAAATATAAAAATATAAAGAGATCAATATTAATACAGAAAAAAAAACTGAGAGCAAAGGGAGATCAAAGCTAGAAAGGAGTAGGTGTATAGATTTATCTTTGAAATTTATAAAAAAAAATGTTGTGTAATAATTTAAAATACAAAAACATATAGTTGACATTTTATTTTTTAAGATTCTTAAGATTTTGAAATTAAAAAGTATATATTTTAATTTTCCAGACATTCTTTATATTTAATTCTAAATCAAG
>PYAF01000602.1:3608197-3618954 GCA_007407185.1 Glycine tomentella
TGTGTAATCCGTGAGTTTTCCATTAGCAAGGGTGTCAATAAATACATGGTTGTACATGATTGTTATGCTACAAGTTAGGCAATAATCAAGCTACCTGTCTAGCTAATTACAAGGGATTATGATTGACTTTCCTATACACAATAACTAGCACAATAACTAATTGATATGCCAAAGGAATATGCTGATTATATTCTAATACGAATCTTACATAATCTTGCATTTTAGCATCGGGTTTTTCTTTGTCCTTGCTTTGCATGCGTTCCCTTTTTTCTATCACCCAATTATTTAATCTTTCCTTGACTGAAAATTTGGGGATGTGGTTCCCCCAACTTGATTCATTCTTGAATCGATTTAATAGCACCTGTTGCGAATTGCCAAGTTATGCTTTAATAACAAATTTATTATATCATATAAATCATAAATTGCACATTTATAGTTCACACAACATGTAAACAGACATAAAAAGAAAATAAAAATAAATGGACTATAAATTAGATAGTAACTTACTATCTCCAGGTTGATGTGTTCGTCCAAACAAAATGTAGGAGGTTGAAAAGAAAAAGGCACTTGGAAGAGAACCTTGGAAGTTGTCTTTCTTCCTCTTTTGCGTAGAGTCTGCATGTGATCAACATCATCATATAAGTCACACTGATATGATTTTAAGGCAAAAATGAGAAACTCTCAAACCAAAAATTAATCTAACGATAAATGCAGTGAAATTTTAAAATCCAAAAGACTTAAGAAAATTTGAAAAACAAGAGCTTTACTTTTCTAGAGGTTTCATCAGCGTTATCTGATGCATTTGTCTCGGGCATAGGGAATGTAGGCGCAACTGATGGATGTCCACCATCTCGGAGATGTTCAGATGCTATCTTCTTGGCTTTCTATTCTCAAGTATAAATAATTAAGTTGTTAAGAAACTTACTAGGTTGAAATTGAAGGACTATAGAAAGAGACCATGATGTGAAAATTCTTGGTTATTTTGAAGAATAAAACTGATGAATATGGAATATTAGAAGATATTTAAAGGGGATATTAATTAGATTCACTTACCCTTAGTTGTTCTTCGAAGTCTTTCCAAAGTCTGTCGAGGGTATCAGCATCCTTAATAACATTAATTGGTTGTGCAACCACCACAAGACTAAGTTGTTGCTCTATGGAAGTCATATTTGTTGTTCTATACAAAAAAAAAAAAAACTATTTTCACTAACACGGACAAAAGAAATTCAGATATGTGATAAAAGAATGTTACTACAAGTGAGGTGTTAAGGTGGATAACATTCTTTTGAGACATGTAATGCTCATTGCGTCCATTAGTAAATATTCAATTTGTACTCTAGTTTTGGTTGGTTTTCCATTTCAGGAATAGTGATTGTTGATTTTAAAAAATATGATATTTGATAGGGAAAAAATTACTATTTATTTTTTTACATGAAAATTACTATTTATTATTTAAAATTTTATGTATTTATTGTATCTCAAATATTTTATATATATATATATTATTGAAGTTAACCTTTTTTTTTCGCGAGAACAACCTCTCATCGACAATCTATGTAGCACCGACACCGACACGAAACACGTGTGACACGACTCGACTCTTCTACACATCAATCTCAAAAAATTATGAATTTTGACACGTTGAGACACATTTTAATATTAAATAATATTTTTAATTTATATAGCAAGTATTTCATTTTTAATATTTAATAATTTAAAAATTAAAATAAACTAATAATATTTATCAATGTAATCCCTTCCAAATGCTCACGTGTACCCCTATATTACTGTGCATGCATTTCATGCTCAATTGCTCATTCATCCAAATTAAACTAATAAACTAAATTGTGCATGCATTCCGTGCTCCATTGCTCTTTCGTCCAAATTAAACTAATAAATTAAACCTCACCCTCTTTATCCACCCCATCTCTCTCAATTACTTTATAATTTTATATACACCGTGCTCTACTCCTTCATCTGAAAAACAATAATTAAACCATCCTTCTTTACCCACACCCTCTCTCTCTTAATCACTCTCACTCTATCACGAAGAGAGAAAAACTATTCCACGTTCAGACTTTGCACACACCATCTCTCGCTGTTCCTTCTTCTTCCTCTTCTCTTTTTTTTTCTCTTATCTTAATGGAATGATGGAACACAACATCATCGCCCAGCCTCTGTCTTCTGCCGCTCCCATACCACTTATCTCTACTCCACGTGCGACGGGAGGTTCCACGTCTCACTGACGTGACACGAGAGCGTGTGGCTGTACGAGGTGTGCAAGCGCACCCTGACGGCCTTCCTTTTCAAGGTCGACACCGCCTCCCTTTGCGCCTTTGACCCTGTCCGACATGGTTAAATTCGCGTGTCGAAACCGGTCAATGTGTCGGAGTTGTTGACCGTGTGTCCGACACGGTGTCGGAATGTGTCGGACTCCATACGACCCTTGTTTTGGAGTGTCGATGCTTCCTAGATGACAATAGAGCTTACTCTCTCTCTCAAGATCCGTGTGAAGATTTTTATTGTCTTGGACAAACCAAAAAAATTATGTTATCATAATTATGAAAATATTGTTCACCTTGAAATTTTTTGTTACAATGAAATCATTAATAATCTGTTTATAATCAAAATTATTTAAAGTACAATAACATAAACGGTAAATTTTTTTAACACAAAGTAAAATTAATTAATCCATCTTGTGACATAATATATAACAAATAGAATTTTAACATTTTCAACTTTGATAAACTCTACCTTTTTACTTTACTGATATTTTCTTATTTTCTTCGCAAGAACGACCTCTCATCCAACGACAATAAACCCATTCATTGTGTTGTTCTCACTCAATGAAGGTAATCTCTTACTAAGCAAGAACATCTTGTTTAAAAAACCTAAAAAGTAATGATCTTAACTTAATGTATCACTACTCGAAGATCATCTAGAATCAAGAAACAAAAATTCCACCGATTACAAAAGTTGCAAATCTACTAGCTATAGATCTAGGGCCACTCATGGCTCACAAACACTCCTAAGCACCTCAATTAGTTCCTCAACACTTATTTAATTTGTAATTGTTTAATCTACCTAATAAACCCATTAATCATGCAAAATAAAAAACTCAAACCTAGGGTACAAAGGGAGAAAAAGGGAAGAAGAGGGGAAATCCTACAATCAAATTAAGGCATACCAGTTTACTAAGAGAAAACACTACCTCGAAGATCCTGCAATCCAAGCTTTAGAAATTAGTGTTTGTGATCTTTGTTGCCCCTCCTCTTCTTCTCTACCTCATTCTTTCTCTTAAACAGTGGTGTGTGTATTTGGGCTTTGGTGGGCCTTTGCCTGCATTAGGCCTTATCTATTCATACATATATAGTTTTAATGTAAAAGGGTCATATCTTTTGAGTATTTAAGTTTGTGCATTCATTTATTGGTTATTGGAAATTTATTAATTATATTTATGAATTTTAATTTTAAAATAGAAATATTAAAATCAAGTAATAAAAAAATGTTTTATAATGAAAGTCAAAATAAATTAATATTTATATAATTACATGCACTTAGATTTATGCATTTATTTAATATCTTTATGAATTTTAATTGTTTGCAATTAAAATTTATTTATTTATATTGAAAATCTATTATGCATTTAATATAATATTTTATGTACTTATTGTATCTCAAACAATATATTATATAAATGTATATAGTATTGAAGTTCACTTTTATTTTATTTTTTGGAGAACAACATCTGCCAATGACAATAGACATTACTCTCTCCCATGGTCCTAAGATTTTTGGTGTCTTGGATAAACAAAAAAAAAATATGTTCTCATAATTATTGAAATATTGTCCAAATTGAAATTTTTTGTCACAAAACTCATTAATAATCCATTCATAATCCAAATTATTTAAAATAATGACAACATTGGTAGAGTTAATATTATTCTAAAAGTCATTATTAACAATACCGTGAATAACTAATAATCCGTACAAAATCATTTAAAGCAAAATAAAATTATTTAATATACTTGTGACATAGTAGATCACAAGGTGAATTAATTAATTTTACTTTGTTTTAAATGATTTTGTATGGATTATTAACTATTCATGTTATCATTAATAACAAAGTTTAGAATAATCTTGATTATTAATGAAGTTTGTTAAATTATATTAAAGTAATTATAACATGAATAATTAATATTTTTTTTAAAGTTATTATTAACGATAACATGAATCAATTCCATAGACTAATTTGACCCTTATATGAATGTCCACTTTCTTACCGAGCCAACAATTACACTAGACTTGACTCTTTGGGGGATTTCGTTGCTTTGCAAGACTAAGGTCTAATTGAGAAAATCTGTCATTAATTAAATCCCTTGAAATTTGTTTCACTTAGTTGTGAATAACATTTTAAACATTTTTTATAATATATTTGTTTACTATTTTTGTTATATTATTTATGTTTGTTATAATTTAACTACTTACTATTAATAAAAAAAATTTATTGAAAAATTGTTATGTATTTATGGTCTTGCATTTAATCTAATACACACCTTATGTGTGCTCATGGTCTCATGAAGATTATAAGTCATTACATCTTTCAGTAATGAATATTTCGTACTAATATTTTTTATATATGTTTTTATTGAAGCTGACTTTCAATTTTGAGAAAAAAAAATACTTCTTTATTTTCACATATGTAGTAATTAATAAGGTTATAAATCATTTTTTATTTTCCCTAAAAACATTGTTTATTTATTTGTTTTTTTTTCTAATCATAAATATCTTTGAAAAAATAGTATACACACTGCCAACGTAAAATAATTTTACATTATCTTCCAATTATAATTTATTTTATATGATAAATTTGTTTACTTTTACAATAATTAGTTACTATGCAAGTAGATCCTAGTATAATTTTTGATTTATTGATAATGTAATCTTTTTACACTGTTAGTACATAGGAGGCTATTTTGATCCATGAGAATCGAAAGAAGTGTAAAGGATTTACAAAAACTCATGCACTATTTCTCAACCAATTAGGATAGACCCCTTTCACAAGTTAGTGCATAGAAGTTAAAGTCAATTTCATTTTATTGAAAAACAGTTATGCATTTATGTCTTCATTCGTCATTAATAGGAAACATTTAATATTATTTAATTTTATAATCTTTAATTACTTTTAATTTATTAAACAATTGTATGCATTTATGATACAACATTTTATGCATTAATTGCTTAATATTTAATCTACCATTATATATATATATATATATATATATATATATTTCTATCTTGAAGTTAATCACATTTAATTCAGAACACCATAAAACCAGCACAAAAAAAGAGAACACCAACAAAAACCATGATAAAATTGTGAACAGTGGTGCTTTGCCAAAATCAGAAATCCTGATTTGAAGAGTGAAGTCCTAACTTAGCAAATGCACCACACAATCAATTTGTTTATGAATAGGAATTTTAATTTTGAATGAGAAAACTACGTTCCATAAACATTCTATTGCCACTCTGGAACCACCCACTCTAGGTTAGTGTAAAACTTAAGTTATGCAAATTTCATTTATCTCTATAACAGAAGTAAATTACATTTAATAAAGCTATTTCAATGTTAATCTAATAAAGCTGGGAATGACTCTTAAATCTCCTCCGTATGAGAATTTATCACAGTAAACTATGCATCATAAGCTTTCTAACAAGCTTAAGATTGCTCAAATTTGAAATTCCGAGTAAAAAATATGATCAGTCAAAGCAGACCGATTCCAAATCAGAGCAGATAATAGATCAGATATGATCTTCAATGCATTCTGAGCAATACATACGCTTCATATAAGGACTTGTGACAGCACAACCAATTTCTTCGTTCGTAAATAATGAATATGCAAAAAAACCATGTCGAAGTTTCTTACTATGTTTTACATTGTATTTTCCTGTGTCTTTTGTGGGAAAACAAGTAATCATTTGATTAACTTTACAATTTTATACTTATATTTGGGCTGCAATTTTAGCTGATAGACATGATATGATCAATGTTGCTATTAGAAAGGGCTGAACCTATTGTTGTCATCAATGAATCCTCCGGAACCACAAGAATACTTAGTTAGAATTGATTCCAACTCAGCACCTTTTGAGATTTTGAGAAGAGTTGCTCTTTGGAGAGCACAGTACGATGAAAGTTGTGAACTGTGTTCGGGAGGAGGTTCTAACCAAGGAGCACGCAAATCCCAAAAACGCATAGTTTCTTCCCCTTCGAAAACAACATAGAGGAAGAATGAAGGGAATATCCTATCGAGGGAATCATATTTGCTTCGGAAGATATGCTCTTCAAGCACTTGAGCCAGCTTGGATAACATCTAGACAAATAGAAGCGGGATGGCCGAATATGCCAAGAGGCGCTCACCCAGAAAGGGGCGTAGCCTTCTTGTAGTTCCAGAGACGGGAGGATAAACTAATAAGACCACGATCCTCCTTCTTAAAGTTTGTAAAACCATGGTGGTTGCAAAGACATACATGTATAGGAGGATTTGCATGAGAATAAGCAGCCCAATCACCTTGTGCATTCAAGTATATTGTTAGGCAAAATATTATCCATATAGGAACTCTGATCATCTGAAGAATAACTTGAAAGGAGCAAAACCTAGCACCCTACTAATTTCTTAAGCAATTAAGGTAGGAAATTAAAGAAATTAAAGTTCAGAAATTGAAGAATACCTCTAATAAAAAGTCATGAATTTTTTATAAAGGGTTTTCATGTGACATATTACAATTTTTTATAAAGGAGACGTGAACTCTATTGTCCTATATGCCCAAAATGCATGGCTAAAAAAAAAAAAACAATAACCCATGCTATTTATGCTCTTATCTTCCTAAGGTATGGAACTTGGCTGGCTTGAAATTATGTATTTTGATGTCAAGGCCTTAGACCCCAAGCTAGTTATGTATGAGACTAACGCAAGGTCCAACTAGCTAACCACAAGGAGGCCAATGATTTCATGCATGCTTCAGCTCCACAATCACGAGTCCCATGATTTTAAATTGTGGTGAACCAAAAAGCCTTTTACATTGCGGGCAATTGTGGCAAAATGCGTCTGATGCGGCCACAGTTGCGGTCTTAACTGCAACATGGAAATGAAGAGAGCTCTTGATTACAGAAGAATGTTAACAGAATTCTTCTTATTCTGATTTAATAGTGATTGATTTGTATCACTGTCTCCCTAAGAAACCTCAAGCGTCAATATCACTTGTCACACACAAGAATGGTATGTTGGCCATATTCTAGCTATTAAGGCTTAAATATGTTAGTGTTCCCTAAAATATATCTATATTTTGTTTTTGATCCCTAATAAATTTTTCTTCATTTGACTTCCTAATAGTTGAAAAAGTTTTGTTTTTAATCTTTGCCGTTAGAATTT
The DNA here is from genome assembly GCA_007407185.1 of Glycine tomentella. Classification (NCBI taxonomy): domain Eukaryota; kingdom Viridiplantae; phylum Streptophyta; class Magnoliopsida; order Fabales; family Fabaceae; genus Glycine; species Glycine tomentella. The sequence goes on from PYAF01000602.1 coordinate 3,615,628, forward strand.
CTCTATTAACTAGTGAAATAGTCGTTAGCCTTTTAAAAATATGAGTTTGATGGTTTTAAAATCGCCGGTATTCATTTTGAAATTAAAATTACAATTTTTGACGATTAAAAATCGTCAGAATCAATTAAAGGAAGAAAAAAGGATTTGATATCCATTCGTTTTTTCCTTCATTGTGTTGTTTCAATTAATCAAATGTAAAACCAAGAAGAGTATATGAACATGCACAATCAAAACTCTACAACATGAATTGTAAACTGAAAATAAAAAGAACATAGAAACATAGGAGATGGAGGAAAAAGGGAAAGCACACACACGACGTGAACTTATGCTTGACCGTGAGATCTAAAAAATGGATTTGCAATGAAAATCATCTCAAATTTCAGATTTGAAAACACTTAGATATGGAAACGCTTAGATTTGAACACGGATCTCTAGTGAAACACATATCTCAAATACAGATCCCCTGTCGCTCTTGTCGTGGGTTATGGTAAGGGTGGTGGATGGTGGAGGTTGGGTCGCCGACAGTTGCATGGTGGTTATGGAGGAGAAGTGGTGTGGTTGGCGCTAAGGTGGTGAAGGCGGCATGCGGTGGTGCTAGTACGGGTCACATCGGCGTCGATGAAGGCGCAAGGGTGCATGTGTTTGAAGGCGAAAGGGTATGATACACGTTCAGATATGGAGGAGAAGGTGGTCCACAATGTCGGAGGAGGGTGGGGGGTTGGTGCGTGACTTCGATGGAGTGTGGTAGTATTGGTGTGCGACGTCGAAGGAGGGAGGTGGGTTGATGTGCGATGCTTTTTCTTTTAGATCTCTCTCTCCTCCAAATCTGATTCCAAATCCTTTTTTCCTCCTTTAATTGATTCTAACAATTTTTAACTGTAAGAAATTATTATTTAGAATTCAAAAAAAAAATATTGACGGTTTAAAATCGTCAAAAATCGTATTTTTAATAATTTAATAGTCACATCATCAATTAAAAGAGAAATCATAACAGTAGGAATAAAAAACAAAACTTTTAAAATATCAAATAGAAAAACCAAGAAAAGATTTATCTGGATAAAAAATGAAATTTAGATATATATGAAGGAATACAAATATATTTAAGTTTAGCTAAAATGATAAAGAAAAAGCCAGATGAAAAATTGATCTTGTTTTACTAGATTCTCTTTGAAACAGTTATATAGAAGTAAAAAAAAAAGTTAGAAAATGTCCATTTTAATATAGAAAAAATAGATTTGGCTCATTTTTTGCTATTAGATCGATGTTTAAGAGGGAAGTTCATTGTATAAACAGACTAAAGAAGCCTTTCTTAGATTTCAATAAGTGCAATGCAATCAAAATTGGATTACACCTATAAAAACATAATAACGTAACACAATAACAATTCTGGAATTCTGTAATATATAAAAGAAAATCACAGAACAAATGAGATTAATTACTATTAAGGGAGGAATTAAAAACGCTGTCTTTTTTTTTTCTGCATTTTGTTTAAAACTTTTTGACCATTCCAAGAATAAAATATTAGAGAGAATCAATTTTCCATGAAATTAAACCCTAAGCAATAGCTAGAAGAATAATCCAACAAATTAATCAAACGAAGGAACCACTGAAACTATTCACGGTCTTTGTCCTGTCCATGCATTAAATGACAAAGGTTCTGAAATCACTTACATAATTTAACATAAATTCATATAAGCAAATTAAGGTAGCTTAATTTCGATATGGGAAAACCAAGCTTTGAACATAATCATAGGAGTACGGCCAATAATATTTACCATCGAAACCTCCAATATGGTCCATTCTGTTATCTCTCTTATTAACCCGAACAAATTCCTTACGTCCATAGCTTTCCAGCAACATGACATCATCATCTTGAGACATGCACAAAGGTATCATTAAAGTAGACGGAAATGGAAATTGATCAATTTGAAGATGCTCATAACTTACTTTCAACAATTGAGTCCAAGATTTTTCAACTCCAAATTCCTTCATTAGCCAAACAACAAAATGGGTTCTCCCATGATCACAAGAAAGACAGAGGTAACCCTTCAAAACCCCAAGACGAGGTTCAGGAAAAGAGACTTTAGACAGATCATCATGCTTCAACAAATATCTGTATGTCTCATTCTTCAGATCGTACGAAAAAATTACTAAATCGTATCTCAATTTATCATCAGAACTCAACTTACGAAATGCTAACCAGTTAACGGTGCCATTGGCAAACTGTCCATCGCACTGCTGCAGAAAGTGAGAAGCAGGGCAAGTTAAAATCTGTCTCCAACAAGTGTCACCCAAACAGTGAACTCTCACCTCCATTTTCTGTGATTTAATATCAGAAAGGACTACGACAACCTTGTAAGTTTCACTCAAATCATCATACCCAAGCGCACACTTCACATTATACCATTTTGTTTTGTAATTGGACGAATGGAGACGTAAGGGTGGTGAATCTATGGACATGAGCCTTGTGGCTGGATTCCAAAATCGAAACCAATATTCCTGAAATTCAGCTCCAGCAAAAGAATCACGCAAGCAAACCAACCCATTGCAAACGCCAGAGACAAGGTAATTGGCATTGAATCGGTGGCAACCATCGTCAACTGTGGATGGGGGTTCTCAAGTAAATGACGTATCGAGCATGGTGCGACACAGGTAACGAGTTTATTATCCTCCGCGTTAATGTCCTTATACATTACTAGGATGGGGGTGTTTTTGGATGACCTATGAAGGTGCAGTTTGACGAATGTAGGATGGAAGATGAGGGAATTCCAAGTCCTAGAAACGCACCTGAATTGCATGAGAGCCTTCACTGGAACCCATGACAGAATTTCCACTGAGTTCCTCAGGTAGTACAGAAGCATGAGACATTTCAGGATACACTCTGAAGAGTCCAATGTAAGAAGAAAACCCTAATTATATAGACTTTTGGTACCCAATCTTGAAAGACTAAGGGCAAATATACTCTCTGCATTTTACTTGTATTAAACTCAGCATCTCTTGTTAGTTTGGCCTCCCTTTCATTAATGAAGAGGTATCAAACTTAATACTACCTCACTCATCAAAAACTTAATAGTACATATCATCTCGTGTATAAGAAACAATTATATAATTAGATTAGATTGGTTAATTTATCATAAAACTAAATTTTATTCTAAGATTATTCATTACAATAAATAATTTAAGACATGGTTATTTTTCAAAAGATAAAATTTTAACCAATGAATATATGTTATTTTGTTGATAGCATTATTAACTTAGTACTAGCCGTCATGACTGCATCAGGCTAGGTTTTTTTTTTTTTTTTTTTTTGGGTGAATTCATGACTGT
>PYAF01000602.1:3624960-3641609 GCA_007407185.1 Glycine tomentella
TACATGTATATTTCTTTTGACTTTTAGTTTAGTTATATATAGATTTTTAAAATATGCTTTATAAAATATTTTTTCGAAATCTTATATATAAATTATTTATTCAAAATCTTGACTTTTTTTCTAGAATTTAAAATGTTTGTTAATTAACAAAATTCTTTTTTATTACATGAGAAAAAATATATTTATTTATATAATATTACATTAATAACATTAAGTGTTACACTAATATTTCTTTTGACTTCTAATTTACTTTTTTTTTTTATAGAAAATATCCATATAATGCAATAAATTACATTGATATACAGATTTTACTTACATCTTACTAGAAATAAATTACATTTTGAACTATAAAAAGGCTATCCGCCTTCTTCCCTTGTCCACATTGAAATTTCTTCTCTCTTACTTCTCGTGGTTTTCTCTATTTGTTTTTCCTTGTCACTTCTCCAAGTAGATTCTAGCAATTTCTTTAATTCCTGAGTATAGTTTTAAGGATGATTCTTTCGATGAAGCGAGTTTTCTCGCTAGCAATATTCATTGCATTTTGGGAACTTTCTTCTGTTGTAGCTGATGGGGGACATGTGATTATAGTTCGAGTATCAAATAATTTAAAGCAAGGTTTAAGTTTCACAATTCACTGCAAAACCAATAACCAAGACTTGGAAACTCAAGTGGTGAATCCGGGTTACTTTGAACGAATTGAACTCCATCATGACAATGCAGCTGGCACAACATTCTTGTTTTGCAAAATAACATGGAGAGATGCATCAATTCTATATTTCATTTACCAAGATGCCCGGGATTTTCCTCGTAGATGTACAACTGATTGTAATTGGGAAGTCAACAACGAAAACCTTCTTGGCATTAATCAAAATTCTCTACAACCAGATATTATTGTCCAATGGCCTGAAAATTGATACCCATTTAGTGAACATCCAATTTTACTTGGGTAATTTAAATAAAAAAGTGTTGTGTTATATTTTGTGCGCTTCTTTCAATATGAGTTTATCTTTTTATGTTTATTTATTTATTTTGCTTAATTTTTATTATTCTATTTATCTTATTATTATTACCTATTTTAGGGTGTTAAAAGTGATTGGACAGAAAAATAAACCATAACCCAACAATGGGTCTGCCCGGATTAATTTGAGTTGAATTTGGTCAAATTTATGGCCAAATTAATCCATTTGATCAGGTTGATTTGGATCAATTTTGTAAGAAAAAAAATTAATATTCAATCCAAATCAACCATTTGTAAACGATTAAAATTTGATTGGATTAATAATAATAATAATAATAATAATAATAATCTACTACTACTACAAGGTTTTGCCTTGTATCTATAGCTTTTTTAGCAATCCATATGCACTTGAGCCTTGGCATTTTCTTTGTTCAAGGTTTAATGACTAGGGGATTTCCCGTTTCTTAGGGACCTTCTCAGTAATCGAGAGGCATGCCTCTATCTAGCTAGACTCCTTGACTTATCTGGTTGTTTGTTTTTATCTCTTTTTTGTTCTTGAATAGCTTCTTTCTGACTTTTCAACCCTCTTTAATTGCTTCCGTTGGATGAAATTTTTGATGGCATCTTTCAGTTGTATGCACTTTCTATGTTGTGCCCGGACTATGCATCGGTGGTATTTATAATTAATGTTTTGCCTTGTCTGTATTGGGTCTTTGTTTTGGGACCCTTACGGGATTTATGCCTATGTTAATTTCTAAACTAAACGGTCGTCTTGCAGGTTAATTTTCGGAGGAAAACCTCCACCAGCTTTGACCCTCTTTATGTCTTCTTGGCTAACATATTTACGAACTTCGATCTTGTTCTCAGTTTATGCATTTCTTAGCTTTTTTCAATAACTCTGCCATGGTGGTGAGAGGGGTCTTACCCCTATCTTTTGCTAACATTATTACTATCCCAGGAATGATGCTTTGTGCCTCCTTGTTGAATTGCACAATATACTCACGCGATGGTTCTTTGGGACCTTAATCTTCGTTAGATCTGCCTAGGGTTTTGGCCTAGCTAGATTTACATGTAGCAAAGGTTGAATTGAAAGTGTACTAGAGATAACCCCATGAGTTAATTAATTTACCCAATCAAGAAAGATTGAAACCACTTTAAGGCAACTTGTTTCAGGGACAGTGGGACTGCCCTGCACAATTAGGGTTCGTTGGCGTTGTGATATGGCATAGTTAATTTAAACGTCATGATGTGATCCATTGCAGATACGTAGCTGTTGCAATTGCTTGGGTACTTGTTGTACACTTGGGATACGTGCAGCAAAAGGCAGGTTGAATGGAATCACCTCTGTTGTCTCGCTTTCAGTGTCGACCACGATTCTCGAAGGTGATGGATGTGATGGTAAAAAACTTGATCCAATAGTTGAACTTCTTGATATCTCGTCCTTTTCTCTAGAGCTTTCCAATGAGTCTTTTCGAATTTAGCTTTCAGCTCTTCTATAATTTTACGTTGTTCATCCATGTATGGTTTCCTTTTGTTTTTTAATCATTTTTGCCAAAATCGCAACGTTGTCTCCTACAATCTCTCATTGTGGTGAGGTGTGAGAGTATCGTGGTCATGGTGTTGTGGCAACCGATGGTGCAATGCATGCTTCTTTTTTGTCGTGTGGCTCCAATGCAACGACCAATATATGAAAGTCATTGAATTGCTGGCAATGGTTTGTGATTTCGTGTTTCCACCATTGATATATCAATCAAATCACAAAAAATGAAAGAAATAGGAAGAGATTTCCTATAGAAAATGCCAAATGTTCGATGGAAATATCAAAGATTCACTGGCACGACGAAGATACAACGTGAATCTTGACTTCAGACTCCAAAGTATGGTGTTAAGCGTTGCACCTACAAACACTCTAATGCTTAAGTCAGTTTTAGAGGGAAAATAATACGTAATGGGATTATGGTCAAGTTTGAACCTGAAGGTGACTTATTTATACACTCGAGTTTTGGCGTGAAAGATAGTTAGGCGATTACGATCATGCGTAGCTCTTGACCTGCATTAGGGTCACGCATGCCACTTGTGCCCCCTTGTCAATATCCTTGAGGTTTTCAATATAGTCCACCATGCTGAGTCATTCACAAAGATCTTTGGTATTACCACATTGAGATATCGATTCAGAACAAAACTGAATTGGGAAGGTGGGTAATATAAGAGCTCTCGTAATAATCATCTTTTTGTGCTACAAATTACCTAATTTACAATCACGTGTGCTTTTTAAAATTACCTTATTAAGTTATAATTTAATTATTTTAAAGGCTTAAATAACTTTTAAGTTGATGATACATATTCAGATTTTTATTTTGAGTCTCTTATAAATTTTATTATTGTTTTAAGTTTCTCATAAATATAAAATTTTGTTTCAAAACCATTTTGTCACTTAAGTAATAAGTGACACTATCCTAATAACTAATATATATTAAAAAAATGATTGAAATGATGTGATGTTATTATTTAATATACTTTAGAAATTCAAAATAAAACTTTTAATACATCAAACATTCATAATAACAGCAAAAGTTTATTCGGGACTTAAAACAAAAATTAAGTATATATATAAAAATTTCAAACATATTTAAGACTATTTTAAATCTAAAAATAAATGAGATATCAATTTAGTCTAAAAGGGTAATCAATAGAGGGATCTTTTTTTTCTTCCAATTTTCCAAGAATCATAAGTCAGGAATGTTAAATTCTTTGAATATTTTAAAAGTCATTTCCAAATTATCTAATAACATTTTCTGAAATTATTTCCCCACTTAAACTACTCTATGATGGTAAGTGAGAATTCAAGATTTCTCCTGGAGGAGGAAAGTTTATTTTTATTTTTTATAATTATGCCACTCATTTCAGAGACTATCAAGTAATTCACATTTAATCAGTAGATTAAAAAAATAAGGATGAGGATGGAGATTAAAAAACTCATTCTAATTTGCTTCAGGTTTTAGATTTATACTTTATTATTATCGTTGCACAATAAAAATAGAAAAAAAATTTTAAAAAGAGCTGTAACTATAACTGTATATCTCCTGCAAGCCAGACTTTGCTATGAGGAACACTTTTACATTAATTAGTATGCTCATTATCTATGCTTCATTCATATCGGCAACTTTGGGCAGCGTGTTCATAAGAATTGACCTGTCAAGTAAATGACATCAGATATTTGATATATATGAGCTGATTGGGCTATATATTGTAATTATGAGCGTCAAAGTAGCAATCGTTGCAAATGAGAATGATCAACTTGTTGCAGGGGCAGTCAAATTATTACATTGCAGAGCATGCTGTTCTCATTGATCAAAGTAAAAATACGCTTTTCTAACTGGGTATTCTTGTCTTCCAATTCTTTAGCTTTTGATTCCAAGTCATTCACATAAATCTTTTTTCTTTCACGTGCTTGTTGGGCTGAAACCCTGTTCCTTAACTACCTGTTTGTGACGTCAAAAGTAATTCAGACATATACTAGTTGGTAATATTATTTTCTTCCAACTGTTTAACTCCAATTGTCACCGTTTGATTTCCTAAAATTTATGATACTGAATATGATAAATATTGTGTGTGTTTGATTTGAAAAATAATTATGAAACAACACAAATTAAAAGATAAGTATAAGACATAAATTTATTCAGAAAATCTTGCAATGTCAAACAATCTTATTCTTAAATTATTTTAAGGTATCAATAAAGATTTCTAGAGAAGTATAAACTTGTGAATATTACATTGTCATATTTGGGACAAGTTTTGGAAAAATATTCTTAATAATTACTTCATATTTCCATAATGAAAGGTGAATATTTTGTATTTTTACGAAAATGCAAGATATTTTTTTGGGATTAAAGTTTCTCATGTTATATGAGATAAATTTTTCTCATATACATCAAAATTATTTTGTTTTTGGTTAAATTTTTTTCTTCTTTTTAATAAAAAAACACAATAAAAATATATACTTCTCTCTTGCACGTCTCCTTTCTTGTTGTTGAATAAAAGATAATGTTTCTTGATTTTAGGAGATGTTATTGATAAAATTTGAATGTAAAATCAGAAACTAACTTATCCTTAACAACAAAATAACAAAAATTTAACTCAAAACTAAGTAATTTTGGTATATAGGAGAAAAACTTATTTCACTTAACAAGAGAAACTTTAATCCCTTATTTTTTTTTTATAATAACTACCTATTCCCACTTCCTAATTAATTTTCACATTTTTTACACTTTTAATTTTTTTTAATTTTAATTAAATAAATTATATTTTTTTCTGAAATTACAAAGTGTCAACCTGATATGTTCATGGAATAATATTTCTGGAGACAATATTAATTTCTAGAAATGTGATTTATTTATGGTAATACAATTTTATAGCATGAATAAAACGATCCGTTAATTATGTTTAAAATGTCAGTACACTAATTTTTCTAGTAACTTTTATTTTCAGCCACTAGAAACAAGCCTACAATATAGGTTTGGCAATTTGGCTTTCTATGTACTTGTGTACGTATATATGTACTACCTCCTTTCCGGTGGCTTTTTTTTTTTTTTTTTTTTTTTTTTTTTTTTTTTTTTTTTTTTTTTTTTTTTTTTTTTTTTTTTTTTTTTTTTTTTTTTTTTTTTATGTTTCATTGAATATGGGTTAAGAAATATTTAAGTTTAATTACATATTTTACCACTTACTTTTATTATTTTGTAAATTTTATCGTTCAAATTTTATTTTTGTAAATTTTATCAGTCAAATTTTATATTTTTACTCATTTTATCACAGTTGACAAAAAATATATGATTTTGAATTTGAATATCGATTATAATTATAAGTTATATAGAAAAATGATTTTTTTACATTGGTTATAATACAATAAATATAAAAAAATAACTTTTTATATCGATTATAATAATAATTAATGTAGAAAATCACTTTTTTATATGATGTATAAAAATTTAGAAATTAGATTTTTTAAATAGTTTTACTACCAACATAATGGTAAAATACAAAAATTAAAAATTTGAATGATAAAATTTATAAAATGTAAAAATTTTAATGATAAAATTCGTGTAAAAAAATTAAATAATAAAATATATAAAATTAAGAAAATTAAACGATAAAATTTATAATTAAACTAAATATTTAATATAACTAAATTATTATATGTATTACCTCCTTTTCATTTTTATCAGACACTTTTTATTTTAAAAATTATATTTGAAAATTAAAAAATAGTAACCACTCTAAACATCAAAAGATATGATGAAGAGTTAGGATTTGTGTACATACATGATACATATACATATCTCTTGAGGCGTCTATTCTCCTTGTCCACCGGGTTTCTTCCGTCGCTGCACTATCCATGGAAACAACCTGAAGTTGTGGATCTGTCACGCTACTACTACAACTTGATTTGTTGCTGCAGAATCAACATGATCTTTAAGAGTCTTGAATGACACATGATCTCTCTCGCTACGTATCTGGTCTTGATTTCAGTGAGGAAATTCAACGCTTGAGCAAAAAGAGTAAATTTGTGTTTGCACTTTGCAGGGATATGGGGTCTCTCTTTCTTGGAAAGATCTAATCTTAAACCATATATTACCTTACTTCGAAAAGAGGATGGGATGTGACCAAAGAGTTTTGGTTCATAAATGAACAAGTTCATGTGCACACAACCAACACTTTTCTCACTCTTTTCCTTGTTTTTGTATTGTAGTAGTAGATTTTAAATTAGAATTTTAGACTATTTTTTAGTGTATCCTATAGTATTACATAGGATTGAAGATCTTTAAAGATCTCTTAAATTTTTCCTTTAATGATAATTATCATTTTGAGATATTAGGGAGATAAAAAGAGAGAAAAATTTATTTTTTTTAGAACCATGTGCATATCTTAAAGGTTCTTATGTAATAACTCATTCTGCATGTTGGAGATCTCTTCATCTCCTTTATTGAGAGATCTAGTGAAAATCAGATTTTAAGCTCAAAATCTTTGCTCATCAGTTCTTTAATTGTAGAAAGAAAGTGAAATTAAAAAAATATAAACAAAATAAATTATATTGCAAACAATGAGAATTGACATAAAGAGATCAATATTAGTACAAAAAAAAAAGCAAAGGGAGATCAAATCTAGAAAGGAGTAGGTGTAAAGATTTATCTTTGAAATTTATAAAAAAATGTTGTGTAATAATTATTTAAAATACAAAAACATGTAGTTGAAGTTTTACTTTCTAAAAATTTTGAAATTTAAAAGTATATATTTTAATTTTCCAGACATTCTTTATATTTAATTCTAAATCAAGAAGCATGGGTAGGTTTTTTTATTTCAATTATTTTTTCAAAAATACATATATATATATATATATATATATGTGTGTGTGTGTATGTATTCACTATAAATATAAATGTTACCTTCACATTTAATAACTTGTTATTATATTTGTTTTTTTACATGTAAAAACGTGTATATATATACTAACGGTATAAAAATAATTTTACATCAACCTCAATCATATATCATTGATTAAATTATTTTAAGATAACTATTTTAAAATTTAACAAACTTAGCATGTATTGTGAGTTGTGATTGAATAATTATGTAAAACTTTTTACATAATTGTATAACCCTCTCTCTATGTATATATTTGGAAAAATATGTTTTTAATCCCTATACGGTCATTAAATCTTGTTTTTAGTTCTTAAATTTTAATACCCTCTAATTTAATTCATAAACTTTACAAAAAAACTCGTTTTTAATCCTTCCTCAAAGAATCTTCACGAAAATCATTAACTTGTATCTTGTATGGTACACAATGTTTTTTTTCTTCTTTTTTTTTAAAAATAATAAAAATATGTGAAAAACTGATTATTATTTTTTAAATGAAGTTATCAAATGTTTTCGCAACACATCAAACCCTAACTTTCAAGGGTTACATCTCTATCTTGGTTTCCATCTTCATTCTTCAATAGTTGGTGTTGCAAATATGTTCATGCCCCTTCTTCTAATTTTGTTTGTCTATTGAACACAGTTTTCGAACAAGGATGAGAGTCTCCCTTCGCAATTTACATTGTGTACACAAAGAAAGCATCAGAGAAAGAGTGAAGTCGTTTCTTTCTATTTTGATTCTCTTTAAAAATAAAATCTTTAGTTTCTATTAAATTTTTAATTCAAAATTATACCACATGGAATAATGCATTCCCACGTTTATAAAAAATAATGGTCATCATGGAATAATGCATGCCCACGTTTATAAAAAATAATGGTCATCATGTAATCTATATGTTACGTAAAAATGTCGTCAGTATCATATGTGATAAGAGACTAAAAATACGTTTTTAATGAAATACATGGACTAAATTGAATAATATGAAATTCCAGGGATTAAAAATAAAAAAATTAAGGTATAGGTATTAAAAATATACTTTTTCCTATATTTTATAATGACATTTGGATTCTAATTTTAAAGAATTATTTTTATTATGATTTTTGTTTTAGTTTTTTATGGATGAGAAATAAACTGGTATATTTTTTTAGTAATTACTTACTGCATTCTAAATTAAATGCATAGGTTAATATTATATAACACTACAAAAAACAGTTAGGATTTTTGGAGGCTTAAATGCAATTTTTGGTAGCTAAAAGCCACCACAAATGAGTGTAGAAGGAGAGGAGGTTGAGTGTAGAATTGCTCATGCAAAAGGAAATTTACTTAGGCAAAACATAAACTACAACATTTATATATAACTTAATCTTGATAATTAGAACAAAAATCCACCAAAATAGGTGCCTATATGTCACGTTACATGTGAAGATTCATGAGCTAGCTTCATAACTTTTCTCAACATGTTCATCATCATGTTCGTACTTTGTTTATCCCAAGTTCATGCTGAGTTCATAATCTAGGATGCATGGCTTTGATCTATCTTTAACTCAACATTCATAATTTCATGTTAAGAAAACTTGGGAAATAACATGATAACAACCAAACACCTTGGTTTCATGCTAAAAATAAATCAAATTAAACTAACCTTTTATCACAAATATAAAATCATGACAGCAACATATATCAAATGAACAACATGAATTTAATTAAGCTAATAAAACATAGAGTGAGGGATCTTGGATCCCTACTCCCCGTCCCACCCCATGGAACAACATCACAACAATTGAACGAATTAAAGCCCCCTCGCCACCTCTCCATACCTTGCATGATGATCAACAAGAATATGTTCCTGTAATACTTAATGAAATTCATTAGTCAATCAAAACTTAAAATATTTATTATCAAAGTTATACAATTTTTTAGGGTTAGACATCATCCAATGTCTTTAATTCTTATACTCCTAGCTCTTCCAAGTCCTTAAAAGCTCTCTAACTCTTTCCAAATATCCAAGTGCAGCTTTGTGTTGTGTGAAGTGTACTGGGCCAAATATCCATGTAGAAAGGCCAATTTTTATCTTTAAAAACTGTTTTGAGCTTTCATTTGGATTAAAATAAGGTTCACATCTACACTTACTAACAAACCCCCTTTTGTGCTCGGCCAGATTTCCTAGCTAAACCCCAGTTCCTACTCAATACACCCCTCTGGCAGATATTTGTTTTCTAGATCTTAAGTCCAAATCTAACTATTTTATTAATCATTCTTTAGCCCATAACGACAGTAGTTATCGAATATTTAGTGAGTAAAATAAGATAATTACTATTAATGTAATCATTTGTTCATTGTATTCACTAAATCAATAAATTTTATATATGTATATATATAATTAATAATAATAATATTATAGTATATATATTTATTAATATTAATTTTATTATTATTAGTTAATATTTGCTAATTTATATTAATTAATATTAATTTTATTATATCATTTTTCATATCAACATATGTGACAGATATCATAAATCATATAAAAATATAGAGTGAAAAAGAATGAAATTTATTTCTAGTATATATGTTTCTTAAATATTTGATTTTCAATAGATTGAGATATGAATGTTTTATTGAGGATTTAAATAGAAAAATAATGTGGTTGTTTGATTAATAACATTCATTAATGTTAGAAAGTATCCAAGTTGAACACAAAGCAATTTAGTGCCGACCTTATCTTACAGTCCAAAATCTTGTTAATTATTGTATTGTTTTGAGTATTTCAAATTACAAATCTATATCTGTATAAAGTTTTCTTTTTAATATTTAATCATAATTCTCCTTGGCTTCTATTGGATTACCTTCCAAAATTCATAAATTACATTTGAATATGAAAGGAATACTTTTTTTCCCTTTATAATTGTATTTTGTGGGATAAAGTTTAAGGAAAAAGGGAAGATTACCCTCCTAAGTCCTAATTAATGTGATGCTTGGTAGTGATTGCTTAAGAATATAAGTGATATATATAATTACCCGGTGAAATTGTTTCCATCCTTACAAGTTGAACAAACATTGGACTTTATGAAATCAGTAGGCAAATATTTTGAAATATATACAAACAAAATAATGAATGATGAGATGTTTTGGAAAAAAAATTAATTAAAAAATTAATAAAAATAAGAAGAGATTATTGGAAGGAAATCAAAATAGATTTAATTAATTAATTTGAAGATTTCCTTCAAATTAAACAAAATGGATAATTAATAATCCCAAAGTACAAGACATCCATGACTAATATCTCTTTTTCTCTCTCACACGCATACACATGTGTGCGCACACACATACATTGTTAAACTATACATGCCTTAGGGCTTCAAGGATATCACAAATTAAACAGCAATTCTCCCGGTTGGTTCAACAGTTCTTGAATCATCAGTTCATTTTCAATTTCATTAATGTCAACCATCTTATGTAGCCCCATTTCATCATCGTCCCACGGCATAATCTCCTTCTCTAAATCTTTCATCTTATTCTTCAATTCATCACTCATCACCTTATTATCCAATTTACTACTCCCATTTTCATCACTACTCTTCATCTTATACACACTCTTCATTCCTCCCTTATGCTCTTTTTCATTACTACTATTCATCCTATTCACTCTCTGGGAAGTGAATGGCATTTCTTCCCTTCTGCTTGATTCATGGGATGCCGAACCTGAAACCTGTAAAGTGTAACATTATCAACTATTGTCTATATCACCTAATTTTATCTATATATCATTGTTATGTAGACCATGTGTATATATATATATATATATATATATATACATATACATATACATATACATACATTGCTCCATGTTTTGAATTTAAACATTACGTACCTGATTATCTACGGCCTCGGCAACCTTTGCTTTCTTGCTGCCACCTTTACCAAGAATTTCTATATCGAGCAAAAATTCAATGACCTCTGGATGAGACCGTAATGTCTTCTGAGATGGTAAATGAATATAGTACTGCACAAATAGATGTATATATATTAGTGGTCAATATAAGCTAGCATATATATATATATATATATATATATATATATATATATTAACTTCACTTCTTGTAGGTATATATATTTTCTTCTTAAAATTAGCATGCATGTATATTTTAGATTCAATCTTATCTTACACTTAAAATCATTGACTTTTTTTTATTAACTACTAAAATTATTGAAAGTCGAATCTTACATAATCTTGCATTTTAGCATCGGGTTTTTCTTTGTCCTTGCTTTGCATGCGTTCCCTTTTTTCTATCACCCAATTATTTAATCTTTCCTTGACTGAAAATTTGGGGATGTGGTTCCCCCAACTTGATTCATTCTTGAATCGATTTAATAGCACCTGTTGCGAATTGCCAAGTTATGCTTTAATAACAAATTTATTATATCATATAAATCATAAATCGCACATTTATAGTTCACATAACATGTAAACAGACATAAAAAGAAAATAAAAATAAATGGACTATAAATTAGATAGTAACTTACTATCTCCAGGTTGATGTGTTCCTCCAAACAAAATGTAGGAGGTTGAAAAGAAAAAGGCACTTGGAAGAGAACCTTGGAAGTTGTCTTTCTTCCTCTTTTGCGTAGAGTCTGCATGTGATCAACATCATCATATAAGTCACACTGATATGATTTTAAGTCAAAAATGAGAAACTCTCAAACCAAAAATTAATCCTAACGATAAATGCAGTGAAATTTTAAAATCCAAAAGACTTAAGAAAATTTGAAAAACAAGAGCTTTACTTTTCTAGAGGTTTCATCAGCGTTATCTGATGCATTTGTCTCGGGCATAGGGAATGTAGGCGCAACTGATGGATGTCCACCATCTCGGAGATGTTCAGATGCTATCTTCTTGGCTTTCTATTCTCAAGTATAAATAATTAAGTTGTTAAGAAACTTACTAGGTTGAAATTGAAGGACTATAGAAAGAGACCATGATGTGAAAATTCTTGGTTATTTTGAAGAATAAGACTGATGAATATGGAATATTAGAAGATATTTGAAGGGGATATTAATTAGATTCACTTACCCTTAGTTGTTCTTCGAAGTCTTTCCAAAGTCTGTCGAGGGTATCAGCATCCTTAATAACATTAATTGGTTGTGCGACCACCACAAGACTAAGTTGTTGCTCTATGGAAGTCATATTTGTTGTTCTAGAAAAAAAAAAAAAAAACTATTTTCACTAACACAGAGGACAAAAGAAATTCAGATATGTGATAAAAGAATGTTACTACAAGTGAGGTGTTAAGGTGGAAAACATTCTTTTGAGACATGTAATGCTCATGTAAGTGCGTCCACTAGTAAATATTCAATTAGTACTCTAGTTTTGGTTCGTTTTCCATTTCAGGAATAAAGTGATTGTTGATTTTAAAAAATATGATATTTGATAGGGACAAAATTACTATTTAATATTTAATATTTAATATTTCTAATAGTAATTTCTTTTGATTGAAAATCTATTATGCATTTAGTATAATATTTCATATATTTATTGTATCTTAAATAATATTATATATATATATATATTATTGAAGTTAACTTTTTTTTTTCTTTTAT
Source organism: Glycine tomentella (assembly GCA_007407185.1). Taxonomy (NCBI): domain Eukaryota; kingdom Viridiplantae; phylum Streptophyta; class Magnoliopsida; order Fabales; family Fabaceae; genus Glycine; species Glycine tomentella. The sequence continues at coordinate 3,637,932 of PYAF01000602.1, forward strand.
GCGAGAACAACCTCTGGCCAATGACAATAGAGCTTACTCTCTCTCAAGGTCAGTATTGAGATTTTTAGTGTCTTGGACAAACCAAAAAAATTAAGTTATCATAATTATGAAAATATTGTCCACCTTGAAATTTTTTGTTGCAATGAAATCATTAATAATTTGTTTATAATCAAAATCATTTAAAGCAACAATAACACAAATAGTAAAATTATTTAAAGCAAAGTAAATTTAATTAATCCATCATGTGACATAATATATAAAAAATTAGAATTTTAACATTTTCAATTTTGATAAACTCTACCTTTTTACTTTATTGATATTTTCTTCGCAAGAACGACCTCTCATCCAACCACAATAAACCCATTCATTGTGTTGTTCTCACTCAATGATGGTAATCTCTTGTTAAGGAAGAACATCTTGTTTAAAAAACCTAGAAAGTCATGATCTTATCTTAATGTATCACTACTCCAAGATCATCTAAAATCAAGAATTTTTTTTTCCACCGATTACAAAAGTTGCAAATCTACTAGCTATAGATCTAGGGCCACTCATCGCCCACAAACACTCTGAAGCACCTCAATTAGTTCCTCAACACTTAATTAAATTTATAATTGATTAATCTACCTAATAAACACATTGATCTTGCAAAATAAAAAACTCAAACCTAGGGTACAAAGGGAGAAAAAGGGAAGAAGAGGGGAAATCCTGCAATCAAATTAAGGGATATCAATTTACTAAGAGAAAACACTACCTCGAAGATCCTGCAATCCAAGCTTTAGAAATTAGGGTTTGTGATCTTTGTTGCTCTTCCTCTTCTTCTCTACCTCCTTCTTTCTCTTAAATAGTGGTGTGTGTATATGGGCTTTGGTGGGCCTCTGCTTGCCTTAGGCCTATCTATTCATACATAGTCTTAATGTAAAAGGGCCATATCTCTTGAGTACTTAAGTTTGTGCATTCATTTATTGGTTATTGGTAATTTATTAATTATATTTACGAATTTTAATTTTTAAAACAGAAATATTAAAAAGTAATAAAAAATGTTTTATATTGAAAGTCAAAGTAAATTAATATTTATATAATTACATGCACTTAAATTTATGCATTTATTTAATATCTTTATGAATTTTAATTGTCTGAAATTACTATTTATTATTTAATATTTCTAATAGTGAATTTATTTTTATTGAAAATCTATTATGCATTTAATATAATATTTTATGTACTTATTGTATCTCAAACAATATATTATATAAATGTATATAGTATTGAAGTTCACTTTTATTTTATTTTTTGGAGAACAAACTCTCTCCAATGACAATAGACATTACTCTCTCCCATGGCCCTAATTAAGATTTTTGGTGTCTTGGATAAACAAAAAAAAATCATGTTCTCATAATTATTGAAATATTGTCCAAATTGAAATTTTTTGTTGCAAAACTCATTAATGATCCATTCATAATCAAGATTATTTAACATAATGACAACATTGATAGAGTTAATATTATTCTAAAAGTCATTATTAACGATATTGTGAATAACTAATAATCCGTACAAAATCATTTAAAGCAAAATAAAATTATTTAATATACCTTGTGACATAGTAAATCGCAAGCTGAATTAATTAATTTTAATTAATTTTACATTATCTTTCAATCACAATTTATTTTATATAATAAATTTGTTTACTTTTACAATAATTAGTTACTATGCAAATAGATCCTAGTATAATTTTTGATTGATTGATAATTTAATCTTTTTACATTGTTTAATAGAAGGCTATTTTGATCCATGGGAATAGAAAGAAGTGTCAAAGGATTTACAAAAACTCATGCACTATTTCTTCTCAATCAATTAGGATAGACACCTTTCAAAAGTTAGTGCATAGAAGTTAAAGTCAATTTCGTTTTATTGAAAAACAATTATGCATTTATGGTCTTCATTCAATATAACATTTAATGTATTTATGGTCATTGATAGGAAACATTTAATATTATTTAATTTTTATAATCTTTAATTACTTTTAATTTATTAAAAAAATGTTATGCATTTATGATACGACATTTAATATATCATTTTATGCATTAATTGCCTAATATTTAATCTACCATTTAATATATTTTTCTATTTTGAAGTTAATCACATTTAATTGTCCCAATCTCAATTAAAAATTAAGTTTTCTCAATTTATCCTTCAGAACTTAGTATTAGGAATAAAAAAGAGTCATTTAAACTAAAATTTCAATTAAATGAAGGGTGTTTCAGAGATAACAACATTATAAAATTAGTTGAAATTTTATGATATTTAAGACCAATATTTTTCTTATATTTAAGGTTAGAGAAGTAAGGGATATAAGTGAAAAAAATGTTTGTTACATTAAAAACTAAAATAACAATTATTTTAAGACATTTTTTTCTTACATGACAATTATAATTAGATGGAATGAGTATAATAATAAAATTATATATAAATGTATAATCATATTATTGATATTTTTAAATATATTATGAATCATACATATATAGCGGGACATGTACAGAAAGGGGATTGACATACCCGATCCGACCCCGACCCCATTTTCCCAAGTCATGGAAAATCTTAACCCAAACCCAACCCAACCCAAGTCAAGAGTGTTTTTCCAGCAAAGTCAAAGGTGGGTTTGGACAAATACCCAAAGATTTGGTTACATGTCTAAATTTAACATTATACAACATTTTTTTTGCTTAAAATCATATTTTGTAAATTCATGAAATTGTTTTCTAAATTTTATATTTAATTAAATCTTTTCTATATAATTCTTTATTGTATATTTTGTTGATTAATACTCAAACATCTTCTATCATATTAAATAGTTGAAAGTTTTTCAAATTACCATTATTTTCATTTATTTATTTATTACTCGATTGTTTATTTTTTATTTTAATGATTATTTGTTATTATCATTTATTTTAATGATTATTTGTTATTTAAATTAATCTTTTCATAAATATTCCTCATTTCATTCATTTTAATATTTCAATAATATTGAAAAGTTCTCTTATAATACACCAGGTACTTCACATTGAGAAGGTTTTGCCTTCTTCCTTCTTTCTATTTAACGGACACAAAGAGGTAGAGACTAAGCAACGGATAGGTAGAGCATTTACCTCACATTCAGAAGATTTTTCCTTCTTCCTTCTACTTTATATGTTTCTTTTTCTTATATGCAAGTTTCATTTTTACATCTTTTAACTCATTATGAACTTAGTTCCTACCGTCATATAGGAATGCACCACATTGTCATTATTCAGACAAACTCAAAATTCTAACTAAAAATTCATGATCAATGTCATCCAAAAAAGAGATGGACACATTTTCTACAGAATTCAGACATTAAATATGATTTGTTTTCTATATAAGGCATTACATACGATAAAAGTAAGATCACAGTACTAAAAAACATCCTTGAAGTTCCCTCCAAGCCGAGGTAATTTGATCGCGGCCGTACGCAACCAAATTAATTTGATTTTAAAATGTAGTACTAGGAAAGTGACTCCTAGGTCGTCTCTCAAGGATCAATTGTCAATGTTTAAGGGATTGAAAACGTGTTGGGGGGTATTTGGCAGAATGCGAGAATTCTAAATTAAACAGAATGTGAAAACTAAATTAAACAGAATTAACAATTAACTGCAGTAATTAAAA
>PYAF01000602.1:3656241-3683502 GCA_007407185.1 Glycine tomentella
GAATATTACATTAATCACAATAATTTATACATAAATTACATTAATAGTTATTTTGAATTATGATTTACTTATACATAAATTATTTATTGAAAATCTTATTTTTTTTCAGAATTAAAAATATTTATTAATTGAAAAAATTGTTTCATTCTATATAAGAAACAATATATTTATTCATATAATATTAAATTAGTAACTTTAAATGCTACATGTATATTTCTTTTGACTTTTAGTTTAGTTATATATAGATTTTTAAAATATGCTTTATAAAATATTTTTTCAAAATCTTATATATAAATTATTTATTCAAAATCTTTATTTTTTTTTCTAGAATTCAAATTTTTTTTAATTAACAAAATTCTTTCTTATTACATGAGAAAAAATATATTTATTTATATAATATTACATTAATAACATTAAGTGTTACACTAATATTTCTTTTGACTTCTAATTTACTTATTTTTTTTATAGCAAAGATCCATATAATATAATGCAATATTTGTTAATTTATTTACAAGGAAACACATGAAAGAACAAAAGGTAATTTCAAATTTTAAATAAAAATATTGATTTATTTTAGGCTTTGACTTGCATCATTTAAAAACAATATTAAAATGATTTCAACTTATTATATATAGTAATCAATTAAATTTGGTGTGACAAAATGGCAAAAAAAGCCAAAAGTCAATAGTTTCTGATTTCTTTATCCTCTCTCCTATGACCTATATATACTTGTCCCTCCTCATCTTCAAACTCACTTCACTGCTCTCAACGCTTCTCAAAGTTTCAACCTTCAAAACCACGACCATGAATTCCAACATTGATTTTAGAGTTTTCACTTTAGACTCTGCTGCTAGTATTGTAGACAACTATTGTGAAAAGTTATCAGGAGAAAATCCTAACTTTTCGTTTATGCCAATGTTTGGGGGTTATCAATGTAAAATATTATTAACCCCTAATGCAGCTTTCCAAACAATAATCCGTCCTTCAGGAAAAAATATTCGTTTGGCCAGACCTTTTGCATGTTCCGAAGCTTGTAAGAAGCTGCATCAAATGGGTGCCCAAGCCTTAAGTGATCACCTGCTTCCATTCGTTGAAGATCCTTTACAAAATGACCATATTATGTAAAACAAATAATCAAGTTGTGGTGCAGGTACATTTTATCAGCTAATTAATTAATTTTCTTTTTGTCATTGTTTATAAATTATGGTGAAATATTTCTTTAGTTGAAATTTGCATTCACACCTCATATTTCCCAAACAACGGTTGTGCTTGTGCATATCCCAAATATCATTTGCAATTTTTACAATACAGTTTTTTATCTTTTATGCTTGCATTAGTCATCACTGCACAAGTTAATTTCATATTAAAAACTTACAAAACATCACCATCGTGTATTTTGTTTGGAAATAACCTCTACGAACTTCTGAATCTGGGTGGCAAAAGATGTATATTTGATTTTTTTAAATATGGCTAAAATTAAACCTTATTATAAAATTAGTTACATGTTTGGGTTTTCAATAAGTGATTTCAGGATAATATGTTTATTTGGATTGTGTAAGGATTGATTTTTGGATGGTGAAAGATTGTTTTGGGTCAAAGTTGTGAAATAATCAATAAAAAAAGTTTTGATTTCATAAATTTTATGAAAAAATTGTTTTTACCCTAAAAACATTAACATTTTGCCGGCAGCAAGTGAAAACGACATTATAATGGAAAATGCTATTATTATAGTTTCTATTTGTCCGTCTATTTCTTTTTGTAATTAGTTTAAAAAGATTTTTTCTTCTAATTATTCAATGTTTTTAAATTTTAGAAATACATAAAATATATTAGAAAGATACGATTGAACAAATTCAAGTCATGTGGAGAATTATATGCATTTATTTTCTGGACTAAATCATGGTTGTTAGTTTTAAAACCCATACAACTTTATGTTTTTCAAACACGAGAGTTCAGGATATAAAAAAAAAAAAAAACACGAGTTTACAATACATAGCATTAATTGATGGTGCAACTTTTTTTTGTCTTTGTCATTGCTGCTTTCATATACTGTTAAAACTGAAACCTGGATGTCCAAACCAAAAAAACCCATATTCTTCTGTTATTTTATTTTTTGTCTTTATTGATCAATTAGGTTTTGTTATTTGTTGTGAATTAGGTTTTGTTATTTGTTGTGATTACATGTCATGTTCTTTGGTTTAGTTTTTTGCAACATATATCGACCAAGATTTGAGAATTTCACGTCTTTGATAGTTGTGAATGTTTGTACTATAGTATTGTTATTTCTTTCTATGGTAAGTTTTATTATGAAGTTGAATGTTGGAAATTATTATTTCAAGTTATTATATTTGCTTTGGATACTATGATTATGTATTTTTAAAATGGACAGTATGAGTTTGCTTGCTGGTTTGAAATGTTGTACTTTTGTTCCTTTTATATATATGGGAATCCACCGAAATTAAAGTTTGTTTGTGTTGAAATGCACTTTGATTCGGACTTTTGAAGGAACCACAAAAAGAAAGGAGTTACATGAAAAAACCAATATTCGTGCATTAAGTGGTGCATGGGCAGACAAACTCAGTGGAGCAAGATTTAATGCCTATAAATTTGAGTTCACATGTAGTAATGTTAGTGAAATATTCTGGGTTTGTTCTTTTGATTGAGTCAAAGCTTGATGACGATGTGGGAAATGTAGATTTAGATCTTTATTTAATCTCAAAGATCGTGAAAGCTTCCCTCTCTTCATGCGGGCAAGTTGATTTGGATGCTGAGCAGATATAAAAATAAGGTTTCACCCAAACTAGTATATAGCATTATTCTCATTTTGTTTTGGAAGTTAACTCAATGCTTTGTGGATTGTTCTCTACTAGGTGATGAAAGAAAAATGCTTCCATGAGCTTATTTTCAATGGTTTGTTTGGGAGATTGGTTGTTCATGAGTCCAAATCAGCAGGAGGGGAAAGAGAATTTTTTCTTCAAAAAGACACAACATCATTGTGGATCCCAAAACATTTATATTTGCTTCTACCATTTGAGAAATCAAATGATATCTATGAAGTTTCTTTGCAAATAAATTGGCATGGAATCAATTCTTGTGCTTCTACTATTGAATTTTTAAGGAGCAAATCCTCTTCGGTCACTGGAGATCGTGATGATAGCGACACAATCATGTCACCTCATGATACCAGTTCATCAGTGGTGGAATGTGTAGGGACAAACGAGATTCACTTTGCGAATTGTGTGGTTGATGCTAATAATATAAAAGACACGGTAGTTTTGGCCATTCACACTGGGAAGTCCTTTCGATGATGGATGCAACGAAAGATCAAAGGGATACATTACCTTCTCGGATTATTTCATTAAAAGGTGCACAATTTGTTTTATCCTACCTCCTAATGATGGTTTTGCTTGCCATGCATGCCATTCATGCACTATTATATATTTGATTAAACTGTTGAATATTAAATTTAATTTAGTTTTTGATCCATTGAACTTAACTGTTAAATGACCCAATATTTAGAAATATCTAAGAAGTGTGTAGACAAAATTCTAGAGTAATCCACTCTAGATTATTTCATAGAAATATCTATAATAGATTAACCTAGAAACTACCATGGAAATATCTAGGATAGAAAAATTATGGAGAATTCTAGAGAATGAATTATAGCCACTAGTTAAGAGTTGTGTTGGTACAATCTTAATCATTAGTTAAGGAGGTGTCACTAGTATAAATAGAGGTCATATCCACCATCTTGTACTAAGCCAAAAAGCCAAAAGAAAAAAGAGTTGTGTAGTTATAAAAGTGTTCTCTTCCTCCAAATCTTTCTAAAACTTTTCCTTTCTCAAATATCCTCCTTCCAACAAAGTGGTATCAAGAGCCTTAAGATCCTTTCTAGAGAGATGACAAGTAACAACATGGTTCCTTTCCAAGTCCCCATGCTCACCAAGAGCAACAATGATAATTGGAGTATCAAGATGAAGACCCTTCTTGGATCACAAGATGTGTGGAAAATAGTAGAGAAAGGCTACAATGAGCTACAAGAAGGAGCTACTTTATCCCAAGCCGAAAGGGATAGTTTGAAGGATTCAAGAAAGAGAGACAAGAAAGCTCTCTATCTCATCTATTAAGGATTAGAAGAGAATGCTTTTGAGAAGATTTCGGAGGCAACCACCGCAAAGGAAGCATGGGAGAAACTACAAACTTCTTACAAGGGTGTTGAGCCAGTCAAGAAGGTACGTCTCCAAACTCTAAGAAGTGAGTTTGAAACTTTACACATGAAAGATGCCGAAAGTATATCAGATTATTTTTTTAGAGTCTTGACGGTGACTAATCAATTAAAAAGAAATGGAGAAAAGATAGATGATGTAAAAATTATGGAGAAGATTTTGCGATCTTTAGTTTCGAAATTCGATCATATTGTCACTCTCATAGAAGAAACAAAAGATTTAGAAGCTATGACAATAGAGCAACTCTTGGGCTCTTTACAAGCATACGAGGAAAAGCAAAAGAAGAAGCAAGGAGTAGGTGAACAATTACTCAAGACACAAGTCAACTCCAGAGAAAAGGAAGAAGACTTTGGTAACAAAAGAGGACGAGGAGGATACCGTGGCCGAGGAAGAGGTTGAGGACGTGGAAGAAGGAGATGGTGAGAGGATTGTCTTCCATCAGTCAACCTGACCAGCTATGTGAAGGATGCTTACTTGGGAAGCAATGTCAAAAGAGCTTTCCGAAGGAGTCTTCGTCAAGAGCAGACAAGCCACTCAAGCTTATACATTAAAGCCAAGCTCACTCGATAAGAGCAATTACTTTCTTCTCTTCATAGATGATTTTTCAAGGAAGACATGGGTGTATTTCCTAAAGCAAAAATCGAAGTTGTTTGGAGTCTTCAAGAAGTTCAAGGCAAGTGTGGAGAAAGAAAGTGGATGCGAGATCAAAGCCATGAGATATGATAGAGGTGGAGAGTTCACTTCCAAAGAATTCCAAGAATTTTGTGATCATAATGGAATCTGAAGGCCTTTAACCGTCCCTAGAAGCCCACAACAAAATGGAGTAGCTGAAAGAAATAATAGAACCATTCTCAACATGGCAAGGAGTATGCTCAAGAGTAAGAAGATGCCAAATGAGTTTTGGGCTAAAGCCGTGGCAACTACTGTCTACCTTTTAAATCGTTCGCCAACAAGAAGCGTGTGGGGAAAGACACCACAAGAAGCATGGAGTGGAAGAAAACTTGGGATGTCCCACCTGAAAGTGTTTGGAAGCATAGCCTACGCACACATCCATGATGAGAAGAGGTCAAAGCTTGACGACAAAAGTGAGAAGCTAATCTTCATCGGGTATGATTCTAATTCTAAAGGCTATAAACTTTACAATCCTAACAATGGAAAGACCATCATTAGTCAAGATGTGAAGTTCAACGAAGAAGAAGAATGGAATTGGGGTCTACATGATGAAAACTACAACTTACTTCCCAACATGATGGAGGATGAAGAAATGGAGCAACCAAGGATGGAGCAAGAAAGACAAGAGACTATTACTCTCCCAGCTTCACTGACCACAAGTCAACAAGAAGAACCATTTTCAGCTGGAAGCTCAAGAGAAAAAGTACCACGCTTCAGGAGCTTGCAAGAACTTTATGAGGTGACGGAGAATCAAGATAATCTCACTTTGTTTTGTCTCTTTGCTGATTGTAAGCCAGTGAGTTATCAAGAAGCTGTCCAAAGCAAGAAGTGGAGAGATGCAATGGACGAAGAAATCAAGGCGATTGAGAAGAATAAAACGTGGGAGTTAACCTCACTTCCAAAAGGGCATAAGGGGATTGGTGTGAAGTGGGTCTACAAAGCTAAAAAGAATGTCATGGGAGAAGTTGAAAGATACAAAGCACGATTGGTGGCAAAAGGCTATAGTCAACGAGCAGGAATCGATTATGATGAGGTATTTGCTCCTGTTGCTCGCTTAGAAACTATTAGACTAATTATATCTTTGGCAGCTCAAAACAAGTGGAGCATACACCAGATGGATGTAAAGTCAGCATTTTTGAATGGAGTACTTGAAGAAGAAGTGTACATCGAACAACCAAATGGGTATAAAGTCAAAGGACAAGACGATAAGGTATTGAAGCTGAAGAAGGCACTGTATGGGCTAAAGCAAGCACCAAGAGCTTGGAATAGTGGAATAGACAAGTACTTCCAAGAGAACGATTTCATCAAATGCCCTTATGAGCATGCACTTTATGTTAAGCTCAAAGATGGAGATATTTTGATCGTGTGCTTGTACGTAGATGATCTAGTCTTCACAGGAAATAGTCCAAGGATGTTTGAAGATTTCAAGAAAATAATGAAGAATGAGTTTGAGATGACTGACATTGGACTGATGGCATACTATCTCGGCATTGAAATCAAGCAGAAAGAAGAAGGCATTTTCATCACTTAAGAAGGTTATGCAAGGGAGATACTGGAAAAATTCAAGATGGACGATTGCAAGCCTATCAACACCCCAATAGAATGTGGAGTTAAGTTGTCCAAGTATGGTGAAGGAGAGGATGTTGATCCTACTTTCTTCAAAAGCTTAGTTGGAAGTTTGCACTACTTGACATGCACTAGACCTGACATCCTTTTTGCTGTTGGATTCGTTAGTCGCTACATGGAGTCTCCAACTACCACACACTTAAAAGCTGCAAAGAAAATCCTTCGCTACATTAAAGGAATTTGTTGAAGGAGTTGAATATGCAACAAGAGGAGCCAACAAATATTTATGTTGACAACAAATCTGCAATAGCATTAGCAAAGAATCCAGTCTTCTATGACAGAAGCAAGCACATTGATACACGCTATCATTATATAAGGGAATGCATTGCAAGAAAGGAGGTGCATATAAAGTATGTGAAGTCTCAAGAACAAGCTGCAGATATCTTCACCAAGCCACTCAAGAATGAAGATCTTGTCAAGATAAGAAGATTGCTTAGAGTTACAAAATCAAGTTTAAGGGGGGGGGGTGTTGAATATTAAACTTAATTTAGTTTTTGATCCATTGGGCTTAATTGTTAAATGGTCCAATATTTAGAAATATCTAAGAAGTGTGTAGACAAAATTCTAGAGTAATCCACTCTAGATTATTCCATAGAAATATCTAGAATAGATTAACCTAAAAACTACCATGGAAATATCTAGGATAGGAAAATTATGGAGAATTCTAGAGAATGAATTATGTGTTGGCACAATCCTAATCATTAGTTAAGGAGGTGTCACTAGTATAAATAGGAGTCATATCCACCATCTTGTACTAAGCCAAAAAGCCAAAAGAAAAAAGAGTTGTGTAGTTATAAAAATGTTCTCTTCCTCCAAATCTTTCTAAAACTTTTCCTTTCTCAAATATCCTCCTTCCAACATAAACAACTTAAAATTTTATCAGGTATGGGATTACATTGAGACATCCACGACTACCTCCAAGAGCATTCAATTTCTATAGGATTCCCTATGACATATTGCTAGATTGTAAGAACCATGCTCGGAGAGATGTGAACTATATTACCCTGTGTGACCAAAATGCATGACTAAAAAAACAATTACTGGTGTGATTTGAGTGGGTCAAAAAAGTATGTTCTTATCTTCCTAGTGTATGTAGCATGTTTGGCCGAACAGAATATGCTTTGATGGCAAGACCTTAGACCCCGAGCTACTTACTCACGAGGCCGAAGGCCAGATCCAACTAGCTAACCACAAGGAGGCCAAATGCTTTCATGCATTCTTCAGCTTCACAATCACCACACCGGTCCTAAATGCACAAGGTGTAACAGGTAGCTCCAAGGGAGAGATTTTCTAGTAAGACGTGGAAGAAATCAGTGACAATGAAATGGACAATTTTTTCTATATTCAGAGCCTCTTGAAAGTTGAGGCTGAATAACATAGATTGGAATTCATTAATTGCTGCATATATGAATGTTAACAGAAGTTATCTTATTTCGATTTAATTGTGGGAGATTGTGTCACCCTAAGCAGCCTCTAGCATTTATGACTTCTCAGTTCTTACACATCAGGAGAGGAAGGTTGTTCATATTCTAGCTATAAACAATGTTAGATAATAACAGTTTAACCTGAATAAAAGTAGTAATCTTGTTTTACTTGATTCTCTTTGAATCAGTTACATCGATCTGCAAGTAAACTAAAGGTTAAAAAAAATCCATTTTAATACAGAAAAAAGATTGATTTGGCTAATTTTCTGTTATTAGATGTTTATGAGGAATGATCATTGCATAAAGACAATAAAGAAGCCATTAGACCGGTAGGTTCTGAAAACATTTACATAGTTTAACATAAATTCAGAAAAGCAAATGAAGGGAAGCTTAATTTCAGTACGGCAAAACCAAGCTCTGAACATAGTCATAGGAGAGCATTGGTATTTTGCCGTTGAAATCTTGAGTACTATCTATTCTATTATCTCTCCGATTGTAGACAAGAAATTCGGAACCTACATAGTTTGCAAGCAAGAGAACATCATCATTTTCAGACAAGCACATGTATGAGGTGCAAAGCCATGAATTGAAGATGGTCGTAACTTACATTCAGCAATTGAATCCAGGAGTTTTCAACTCCAACTTCCCTCCTTAGCCAAACAACAAAATGGGTTTTCTTGTGATCATGAGAAAGACACATGCAACCGTTCAAAACCCCAAGCTCATAAGGAGGGACTTCAAAAAGGTCATAAGGCATCAACAAATATCTACATGTCCCCTTCTTCAGATCATACGAAAAAATTACCAACTGATTGATGCATGGTAACAGTTTCCCCTTGATAGTCAGAACTCAACCTGTCAAGTGCAAACCAATTAACAGTGCCACTCACAAACCGTCCATGGACTTGTCTCACAATGGGAACAGCAAGACAATTCAAAATCTTTCACCACCAAGTATCAGCCAGGCAGTGACCTCTCACCTCCATTTTCTGTGATATAGTATCCAAAAGCACTACCACCACCTTGTAAGTGTCACACGAATCATCGTATCCAAATCCACACTTCACATAATACCTTCCAACTTTATAATGGCTTGAACTGAGACGCAAATATGGCAAATCTTCAGACATGACATGTGTAGCCCGGTTCCAAAACCGGTTCTTCAAATTCATCTCCAACAGAAGAACAAAGAAAGCAAACCAACCCGTTGCAGACACCGGAGACAAAATAGTTACTGTTCAATCGGCGGAAACCATCATCAATAGTGGATGATGGGTTCTCAAGTAGTAAACGACGTATAAAGCACGGTGCGGCGAAGGTATATATACATATCATTCATATCTTGGTACAAGGAAAACAGGACGTGGGTGTTCTTGGGAGACCTTTGAAGGTGCAGTTTAACGAATGCAGGATGCAAGATGAGAGAATTTGAAGACTTGGAAACGCAGCTGCATTGCATGAGAGTGTTCACCGGAACCCATGACAGAATTTCCCCTACGAGTTCCTTAGGGAGTACTGGAGCAGCAGACATTTCCATGAACTCGCAAGACTGACTCTGGAGTGATCAGTGTGAGAACCAAAACCTACAAAATATAAATAGACTCTTATTGGTGCAATTAATATCAGCAACAAATTATCAGTGTGTACCAATCAAGGGTCACAGGTGTGATGGAGTTATTTAACTCTTTTTACTTGGGGAAAGTTATACAACCTTTTGTTGTTTTTTTAGAAGAATATAGATGTCTATATGATTATTTAATAAAATAATTTTTTGTTATGAGAAAAATAGTATTTAAGAGGAAAAATTAATGTTTTTTTAATTATATGTAAAAGTCTTAATTATTAATTTAGTCCCCAAATTATTTTAAATCATTCACTTTGGTCTCCAAATTTTTAAAAGATTCAATTTGATTCTTAATTTAGTTCTCAATTTTTTAAAAATGAATTAATTTGATCCTAAATTTTTTAAAGGTTCAATTTCATTATCAAGTTTAAAAAATGAATCAATTTGATCTCCATATTATTTTAAATGATTCAATTTGATCCTCAAATTCTTGACAATTTGAAAACCAAATCAATTCATTTTTAAGAATTCCATGATCATTTTGATTCATTTTTAAAAACTTGAGATCAAATTAGACGTTTTAAAATATTGGGACTAAATTGATTTATTTTTAAGAACTCAAAGATCAAATGAAAGAGTTTTAAAATTTGAAGACCAAATTGATAATTAAGCATATGTAATAATATCTTTGTAAAAAAAATTAAATATTTAATAGAGGCTAAATTATATTCAATTATTTTATTTTACTGTTTAAAAAGTCTTTTTTGTTAAAATAGTATATAATTTAAATAACATTACAGTAATTAACCATTAAATCATCTTTTTTTTTAAAAAAATATTTAACGAGTTAAAGTCAATGATTTAAAATAAGAGTTAACATGGTTATTTTATTATTTTATTTTAAAATTATCTTAAAATGGGTTATTTTGATATTTTAAAATTAATTAAAATTTGATAAAACAAAACATAAACTCTTGATGATGATGATGATGACGACGACGATGATGATTAAAAAAAATTAAAACATTAAAAATTGTATCGTCCAAAATAGTAAAATGACACATGACCATCTCATAAGGGTCACCATACACGTGGACACCCCCTCCACATAAGCACCACCACATAAAAAAGGTTCTTATTCAGCCTCAAAGTGCCAACCCGGACATACATGTCTCGATTCTATGCCAACACCGCTACAGGAGCACAAATAACTATCTCCACACTAACAACATATCAAATATGTACAGGATATTCAATCTAGGTTCTCTCTAAATCATCTAATTCTCATCTATTATTCATACTGAATACATTTCTCTAACACACTTGAATGCATTACTCAAATCTTTCTTTCTATACATCTTAGGTTGAGTTCTTACACTTAGTCATTCTTTAATAATTGATGTATAAAGTCGGAGTGTTTTTCCTTTATTTTGCAGGTTTCTTCTCTAAGCAAAGCTTATTCATTACTCGACGTCACTAGATTTGGAGTCCATTAAAATCACATCAAATCCACACGTAAAATTTTCCGATTTCGATAAGAACAAAAATTAAATGTCCATTCAAATAAAAACAAATCAAATACATTCACATATATAATACAGTATAAAATATTAAAATTCCAATAATAATTTTTAAAATTTTAAAGCACGTCTAGAACCGTACTTTGCGTTTTTAAATTTTAAAGCACGTCTCCGTGCTCAAAACCTAATAATAATTGTGGAAAAAAAATCATTCAACCTCTTGGCTAAGTTAACACCAAAAGTCAGATTAAAAAAAGTGTTCACAAAATGTCCTTGATTGCCCATGACGCTATGTTTAAGACTGATAATTTAGAGAAACGTAACCATTTTTGTTACATGTGAAATTATTTATGGTGTAACTTTTCTTAAAACTTATTTTTACACTTTGCTTTTCTTAAACATTTTTTTTAACATGTATGTATCATTCCTGAAAAATCTTTGGATCACGTAGACCATTTATTCATAGTTCATACCCAATCTATATATCCCATCTCACCGGCGGATCCACTTGTATTTGAGGGTGGGTAGCTGCACCCCTTCATTTCAATAAAATCACTAGTATTTGTTCTAAAATATTATATTTTATATCCCATAATTTTATATTTTGCACCCTCTAATTTTATGTATTTGAAATTCCTTATTTATTCACATGTAAGAATAAATAAATATATCATCTTATTTTAATAAAATGTAAAAAAATATCATATTTTGCATCCCATAATTTTATATTTTGAACCCCTTAATTTTATGTATTTGAATCTCCTTATCAGTTTACATATAAGAGTAAATAAATGCACCATCTTTTTTAATAAAATGCAAATATTTATGTTAAAACTTCATATTTTGTTTATCTTATCTTCGTATTTGAATCCAACTATTCCATATAATAATAACAATTATTAATTTTTATTTTTTAAATAAATTACCCCCACTGATCCAAGGTCCTAAATCCGCCAGTGTCCCATCCCAACGAAAATTTGAGAGTGTATTTTTATTTTATTTTTCATTTCACAACCTGAAATCAAATTTTGTAGGGGAGTTGATGATTTGCTATTCCACAACGTCACCGACCAGTTGTTGTGGGCCACGTGGACGCACGACGGTGATGATGATATTAAAGGCCGCTCTTTATGCAAAAGGGGGCAAAATTGCACATTATGTGGGTGACCTCCACGTGAGATCAACCCTTTACTGGGTCCCTCTTACCATACTTAATTATTAAAAACAAAGAAGAAATATAATAAAGCGAAAAAATAGATACTTTTATTTGACTAGTGCTGTGTTTTTTTTTTTTTTGCGTTTGGCTTTTGACTATTACATGGTGTTTGTTCTTCGGATCTTACGCCCCACCTCACGAATCTAGGTGTTGGCAAGGGATATGCTTCGGCATTTTAAAAACAGAATTATTTTATTTTTTTTTAGTTAATGTTAATCCAATAAGTTGGCTTAAATGGTAAGTTTAGGAACTTTTGTCAGTCCAAGACTAGGGATCAATAGTTAGGTGATAGAGATGGCACGTTTTTTAAGTGGTCTTTAAGTCCAATGTGACAGAAAAAATCATCTACAAATATTCAAATAAATATGTGTGGAGATATAATGTTGGTTAGTTAAAAAGGAGGAAAATAAAATAAAAAAATTGGATTTAATTTTTTCTGCTAATAAAAATTCATAAATTAATAATTAATATTTATCAATAAAATAAGTAAGCGTTAGAATTAAGAGATGAGTAGGGTCAAAATTATATATCTTGGTATGTATTGTTAGGTCCTCCTTATAGATGATATAAATAAACTTTAGCTCTTCTTGTAGTTAATGGAGCTTCCATCCATTGGAAATGATATTTGAATTATTGATTCTTAATAAACTCCTATATATGCTATATCATGTTATTCCAATTGATCATTTTTCGATTCAGGTTGCCTAATGTTGGGTACTATATTTTGGTTGAGCTTATTATGCCAATAATTCCTTTAAGTCCATTTGATGTTAATTATATTCTATCATATTTAGGTCAATATATCGGGGTTAGCTAATGTTGGCCCCTAAGACTTAGGCTTTTTTTTAGTGTGGTCGGTATATTGTGTCTCAATGACACTAACTATCATTATGTTAGAAAAGTTCAATAGTAGTAAAACTCGTATTTCTTTATTTATGAAAATATGAGTAAATTTTGTATATTTATCTACAATGTAATATTAACAAATAAATTTGTAAATAGAAGTAACCGTATAAATATTGAATAATAATATACATGCATATATAGGAACAATAGTAAATGTTTGTGCCTTATGATATCCTACAATCCATGTATAGCATGTATCAAAGTAGCTAAAAAAGAACAGTGATGTGACAGCCAAAAGGTATAACCCAATAAGATGATTAGATTGTCACTGTAATGCCATCTACTACGAATCCCCATCGACTAGCTATCCTTCGTCATGCCAAATGGAAGCATCCACAAATTTTAGTCCAAAAGGAGACCGTGCTATTGGTTGGCCATCTGCTATAATGAACACAAGCCACAATTATAGCAATCAAGTACACGTGGAAAAACATGTAAGAGAAAGCTTACTTAAAAGATTATACATTTACATATATATGATAAAAATATATAATCAACTCATCATTCTCAACAGATGTTCAACCATTCGTACTCAATCACTAACTTATCATTGTTAGACTCTAATTTCTATAAATACTAGTTAGTAATCTGTGCATTAGTACATCTTGAGTTGGTTTATACTTTTTTTTTTTGTTAAAAACTTGTGAAAAAAGTATTATTTAAATATATCTATATTTAATGAGATTAAAAATAGTAAAATAAAAATATTTTGTAAGGACCGATGCCAATTTGTATATTACAAAATGACATGATGATAGCATGAAAAATTAAATACACATATATTTAGTAGCTTCTTAACATTCCAACTTAGATTCTACCCTTCTTAACTTTGATATACTAAGGTCAAGCTTAAGGTTACTAATGTTTGAGGGGTGAATCTATTAGCTTATCATGAGAGCTTTTCTACATCGGTATTTGAACTCATGGAAATAGAACGGCCTGCTAAAGGGTTGTAAAAAGTAAGACCTTTTTACATCAGTTGTTCACCCGATGTAGTGGTTTTTTAATTGAGATTATTTGCACGATGGATATAAAACAAAACTAATCAAGAAGGGTGAGGAGATGGAGGAGGGTGGGTGCATTTGGAGGGTTCAAGGTGGATGAATTACACATCATTAAGTCATTAAACTCCATTATTTTATCATGTGATAGAATTAATTTGTATCAATAAGTGCATGCTTGGGCTTCAAAAAGAAGTGCGTGTCTGGATTTCAACCAAAAAAGCTCCAAAATACTTTTAGTATAAATGCAACAATTTCTTCCTTTGTTTTGTATTTTGGATTTTAAAAATATGCATTATATTCAAAAGTATTTCTTAAACTTTCATTTAAACTTGCACTAAATCGTTGATTTGAGTGGATCAAATTGAACTTCATCACGTAGTTAGGAGGAAATATTCTATTTAAGGTGATTAGACAAATTTTTTATAAAAATTAGTTCCAAAAAAATAGATACTTTATACTTATAATATAAATAAAAATGATAAAATTGTTGATTTTAAATAATTACTTTAAAAATTTATATTTATTATTTAAGATAATTTTTATAATTAATTGATTAATAATATAAAAATCTTTACTCCACCCATACATACAAAAGAAAAATTAAACTAAAATAAAGGTATGTGGACAAAATAACGTGTGTCAATAAATATTATATTGTATACTAGTGGAATGTTCTCTGTTCCCATTTCTTTTTCTTTTTGAAACAAGAATAAAAAAGCAAGGGTGGAAGTTGAATAAAAATATGAAAGAATGTACACTTATATCTATAGCCTGTAGCAATTAAAGGTCAAAAGTGTACATCAAAAGGTACACTTATTACTACTATTCTATTATAAGATTATAAAATTATAAAATTATAAATAACTTATATCAGATTTCGTCTAAGTACAAGATTTAGGTAATTCCTAAAAGGTTTCAAGTTTAAACTCGAATTAAATAAATTACTAAAACATTTAGTTTTTTTTTTTATTCATGGTAATCACTGTCTTTAATGTTCAGGTGGAATCTCCAGATGTTTTTACAAACTTATGTCTTTAATTTTTCATTCCTACTTTCTAAGAATATATTTTGTGAGAATGTAAGTTAAAGTCTTTTTTCTCACAACTTTAACTTAATATCATCAATTGAGTTACCTCAGTTAAATAAATAAAAGATTTAGTTTATAAGTATACTTTATTTATTTTATTTAGGAGTGGAGCTGAGCTGATGTTATTATTATGGAATTTATTAGAAAAAACATATGTGCTGGGAGTGTAATAAAGACTAAACAAAGCAACAAACGTCTCTCAACTTCTCTTTATATTTATTTATTCCGTTCCCACGCCAGTATTCTAGAATCGCCAGTACCCGATCCCCACCCTCCGTTAACAAACGGCACTACCAGAATTCCATCAACAAACAAACCAAACAGCCGCCGTTAGCGCGTTGCAGCAAATCAGAAGCGGCCGTTGCACGCCACTCCTAACGCTTTTGATAACGACGTGCCTTTCTCTCTTTGTTCCCTCGTTTGTTCCTACTTCCTACGTTCCCTTCTCTCTCTCTCTCTGCGTGTCTCTGTCTGCGGCTCCGTACGGGTTTCGGTACGAAGAAAGGGGGGCGCCATTTTTTTGGTCTCACACAGAAAGCGATACCCATTTTACCATTTTCCTCTCTCACTCTCCTCATCTGTATTGTTGTTATTTATCGTTGAAGCGACTTCGTTTTGGTTCGGGTACGTGAATGAATGCAATGTCGTTCCTTTTCTCACTTACGATCGGAAATCCGCCTCGATGGATTCGTTTGTTGATTGATATGTGATTCTTCGGTTCTGACTTTTTCCTTTTCGGGATTCCTTTGATCCAGCTTGGTTGCGGTATATCGATTTAAAATTAAGATTTTGTTTTTGTTTTGTTTGGTTCTGATGTTGTTATATTGGATTCTCCCGAAATTGCGTTTGTTGTTGTCAATGTAGGTCCTTTTTTTTCTTGGTGTTAGTGTTTTCTTTCCTCTTGTTTATTGATTGATCTATTATTTTGGGTTTTGATCATTTGGGGAACTGATTCAGCTGAACAATCGTGTTTTTTACGGATTTCTTCTAGTGTAAGGCTCAACTGTGGAAAGTTCTAGATTCCCTAAAGTTTGGGATTGTTATTCTCTGTTTTTCCTTGATGCAGGAGTAATCTGAGTAATGGTGTAATCCAATGTGGAGGGTAAAGGGTTAAGTTTGTTGATTGATGTGTAAACTTGATTAGTGTTTTTTTTTTTTTTTTTTAAATTTTGTTCCCTAATTTAATCCAGTTGAATAATTTGATTAATTGTGTTATACATGAATGCTTGATAAAGGTTGTAATGGCTTAGCTGGTGAGTATTCTTGATCCTGGGTTGGATTTGTTGTTATTAAAGGTGGTTCTTGTTTTTCCCTTGGTGCAGAGGCAACCTAGGTGCAAATTGCTTGCGTCTTGAATAGAATGTCAGGTACAAAGCTGGAGTCCTGTGTGGCATTGAGATGTTTATTTTGTGAACATATCTTTGTTATTCTGGTTGTGTTTTTGGGACTGTGGTTTAGGTATTGACTATTGATTTCTATGGGTTTAGGAGAAGAAGTATTAGCTCAAGAAGATGAGAGGGGTAGATGTTTTGAGCCCGAAACCTCTGAGGATGAGTGGCGGAAGTCTCGAGCTAGATCTCTTAGGAGAAAAGCAGTGACTGCTTCAACCAGACTCACTTATAGTCTCAGGAAGCATAATACACGTGTAGCAGATAGTCACGTTGCTTCAATTTTCATAGAAGATGTCCGCGATGCTAACGAGGAAAAAGCTGTGAATACATTTCGTCAGGTGCTACTTACAAGAGATCTGCTTCCAGATTCCCATGATGATTATCATGAAATGCTGAGGTAAATGGATTTGTCATAGAAGTTTCTTTTCTATTTGTGTGCTGTTTCTCTTTTAACTGCTCTATGTTATTACATTATAGGTGTTTTAATAAATGGAATATTATGGTCTCTGTTGTTCATATCCTGTTAAATGTTGATCTGTCTGCCATAAGTGCAGTTTCTATTTTACCTTAATTGAGGAATTTTAATCATGCAAAGTGCATCTGAAACATTGTCTGGAGTGGCGTTTTGTAGCTTCTTCCTCAATAATTTACATGATTTTGCTTTCTTTGAAGTATTCTTCATCTTTTCAATAGAGATCCCGATATTTGATTATTATTAATGTCTGGAGTGTTTTAATGAATGCACTATTAAAGGATTGTTTGTCCAAATTGCCATTCTTTGATGTTTGAAACCTTTTTTTCCTACTACTTTTGGCGAAAATTAAAATATGTATTTTTCTAGACATGTTTTTGTACAAAAGAAAAATCTTTAGACTTGCAGTATATTAAAGGCTGGTGATGTTTTCATGCTGCAGGTTTCTGAAAGCCAGAAAGTTCGACATTGATAAAACAGTCCAGATGTGGGCAGATATGTTGCATTGGAGGAAGGAGTATGGAGTAGATTCTATTTTACAGGTAAAGTTTGGTAGTTGGTTGTTTACACCTTTTACTTTTTAAAGAAGCCATTGTTTACTAATTGTTGCAGAAAGATTGAAGGAGCTTAGCAGAGTTTTGAACTAATAGCCATCCATAGAGTGTAATTCTAGAGAGGAGAAATCCTGCATATATCCCTTTTGGAAGGTTTTCCAACATTATTTGTCTGATCATGAATCACTATAATTTTTCAATTACTGAATCGTGAGTTTTATGATAAATAATATGTAGGAATTTGTATATAAGGAGTATGAAGAGGTACAGTGTTATTATCCTCATGGCTACCATGGTGTGGACAAAGAGGGCCAACCGGTTTATATTGAAAGACTTGGCAAAGTTGAACCCAACAAGTTGATGAATGTCACGACAGTTGATCGATTTTTAAAATATCATGTTCAGGGATTTGAGAAAATGTTTAAAGAGAAATTCCCAGCATGTTCTATTGCAGCAAAGAGGCATATAGATAAAACAACAACAATACTTGATGTGCACGGAGTGGTAAATTCTATGCTTATAACAACATATCTGAATAGCTAAAATAGCATTATGCAGAAGTCAAAACGTTTTATTACTCGGTATATTTTGCAGAATTGGGTCAGCTTTAGCAAAGTTGCACATGATCTTGTTATGCGTATGCAAAAAATTGATGGTGATAACTACCCTGAGGTAAGTAAATGTTATAAGAACTTGAATCTATCTTGATTAACAAATCATAGTTTATGCGCTTCCTTTTTTTCTTTTTTTTGGGTTAGTGATCTTAAAGTGACATTCTCAACTTAAGAATTCGATTCTGAGATCCTTTATGGAAAATTCTTAAAAGAAAGAAAGAAAAGTAAACAAGCTTATGTTTGTTTGTAAATGGAGAGGAAAAAGGAGGCAAGCTATTCATGACAGAGGAATGTGAATTTAGTACTAAGTAGGCCTCTGTGACTGTGGGTGCTTCTGCATATTCTTTTCTTTTCCTCCAAAGTTCAGTTTTTATTTGTTTTTTCTTTTACTTCCTTAAACATTCATATTATCATGCAATAAGTTCACGTGGGTGCATGCATGTACATGAACTCAACTTCATGTAGGATTTAGTTCTGGAACCTAAATTAGGGATACAAATTGCAATTGTGCTCAATGAACCCACAATGCCATCCTAACATACTTCCTACAAATACAATAATACAATGATAATACTTAAATCATACCATGCTCTGTAACCCCTATTGCAAAAACAAGGTTGCCATAGGTAATTTAGGTATACAGTCACTGTGCACTTCTTAATTTGCTCATTTTCTTTTCAGACATTAAACCAGATGCTCATTGTTAATGCTGGTAGTGGGTTCAAGCTACTATGGAATACTGCAAAAGGTTTTCTTGATCCAAGGACCACAGCCAAAATACATGTATATATCTATTTTTCTTTGTATATTTTCACTTTAGAAAGGAACAAGCATTGTATAAATGATTCATGCTGAATCTCCAGGTTTTAGGCAACAAGTTTCAGAGCAGACTGTTAGAGATTATAGACTCAAGGTTTGTGTTTATGTTTGTACTGCCCCAGTTAATTCAGTGCTTCTATGTCTATTTTAAGGCATATCTTGTGATAATTCCTTTTTTTGTCTTTTTTCAACAGTCAACTTCCAGATTTCCTCGGTGGCAGTTGTTCGTGCCCAAATGATGGAGGGTGTCTTAGATCTAATAAGGGACCTTGGAATGATCCTGACATTTTAAAAGTATGGTATTATTAGGATTATGTCTCCCACATTTGTATGAAATCACATTTAAGAATTATTGCTCAATTGCACAGCTAATATTCCCTTGTTCTATTTACAGCTATTGCATTCTAGAGAAGCAATGAAGCTAACAAAGTTTGGAAGTTCTTCTGTTGCTGATGAGGTAGATGTGAAGTCATATGCCAGCAAGGTCACACATAAATTTAGTGCCACTGCAGTATTTTGTTGTACAATTCACAAGTCTTATTCATACTCTTTTGCATGATGTAATGATTTACTGATAGGTTCTTTCTTCATAGGTTACAAGCACTGGAATATCTGAACCATCAGTGTCAGCAGTAAGATTGAGTCCTTCAGCCTTCGTACAATCTGTTCCTTCTAGTGAAAAAGTGAGCTGAGTTTATATTTCCTTGTTTTAGTGTTTTTATCTTTCTTAGTTTCTTATATATTTTATATGTTTGAGTTTCAAATCCCGAGCAGTTTTTCTTATATCCCAAACAATAGGCTTTACTGACTGACTAGTGACTACTACACATTTTATACTTTTTTTTTTTTAAAGTACTTTGCTCATAGAGTTGACAATAATTTGAACTCTCCAGCTTGCTAATATCTAATCCTGGTGATTGGAGCCATAACCAATCCAATGCGAATATTTTCTTATACTTTTGAGAGTCTCATCTTTTTATAGGTTCATGGTCAAATAAAGTATCTTTAGTATCCCGTGTTGTGCTTTTTATACATTATGCCTTGCTTTATACATTAGCTTGTGAATCTTAATGGTTTACTTATCCAAAGCTATAGATATATGTTAAATTCAAGAAAAACAGATTTGTTTTCTTTCTTTTTGAACGTTGATGTTTTGCATCTTACCTTTTGTCTTTCAGTTTCTCTGAATGAAGTTGGTTAGTGAAGCACTTTCTTGGTTCCCACATCAGCTTAGTCTGTCATTTGGGATAACTTTTATGCCATTTAAAAAAGTTGAGGATAAGTTAAACCAAAAGAAATAGATTTCAAATAAAATAGAAATTTATAGCTTAAATATTCAATTGGTTATTTTTATGTTGGGTTTCTCTGAATAAATTGATGGTTAATAAACCATCTTCTTGGGCTCCATACCAGTAAAGTCATTTGATAGAGATATGTCTATGTAATACCATAGATGCCAAATTTAAAAATTTTAGGATTTGATTGATTAAACTTTAAACTTAACTGAAATAAACAAAATGATGAGGAACAAAATTGGAAGTCTATAACATTTACTATTTAAGATGGTTAAGGAACTCTTAGGTAAACAATTTAATTAAGAACTTATTTAATAAGCTCTGATCAAATTAGTGCTTATTTACAAGCTTAACTTTGGAGCTTACTGAAACAAGTTAAAATGAGTTTATTTAGATAAGGTTCTCCATGAAAGCTTATTATAATAAGCTAAAGACAACTTACAATAACTAAGAAGGTCACAAGTAATTTCCATAAATCCATATAAGCTCGTATAAATGCTCCCTAGAAGATAAATTTGAGGAACTTGTCTGTTTCTCCTTTTGTGTGATTATAGTCTTTTATCTTTAAACTTTTGCTGAACTATAGGTTATCTGCAACTCATGATATGGAACCATATTTCAGAAAAGGATGAGAAACTCTGGTCCTACTGGCAATGTACTTGAGCCTGTAAATGCTGCCAGAGAAGTTGTTGGGGATGCTGATTCAACAAGTATGTAATTAGGGGTTGATCTCTATTTCATTCTTTTTGTATATATTTATTAGAGGATGAACTTGTTTATGGCTTATT
This sequence comes from Glycine tomentella, assembly GCA_007407185.1. Lineage (NCBI taxonomy): Eukaryota > Viridiplantae > Streptophyta > Magnoliopsida > Fabales > Fabaceae > Glycine > Glycine tomentella. The sequence goes on from PYAF01000602.1 coordinate 3,677,420, forward strand.
AATGATGACAATAGAACTTGCGGTGTAACCTGTGAACAATATTGGTTTATATAACTGACTTTAGCCATGAGAACATGAAAGGAGAAACATGTAGTTTAAATTTGTTAGGCAAATTATTTCACTTTGTCCATGCTTAACCAAGTCACACCACACAATGAGAGGTCAGGATGTGATGGAAGTTCCTAGGGAAATCTGTGTTTCAAGTACAGGATTGATATTTGTTACGTTGTTTTCCTTAGTGCCAGAGACTTCGATTGAAATTTTAGTGTGTATGTGTGTGTAGTTTAATATTAGGCTCAAATATGTTTTTCGACCTTGTAAACTTCGCAAAGTTTGGATTTTGTCCCTATAAAAAAATTTGTCCGTTTTTTATCCTCATAAAATTATCATGTGTCATTTTTTGGCCAAGAGCAATTTGAATCTACATGTATAACTTTTTTACACTGGTTATATGCATAACCAATGTAAAAAATCATCATCGTAGGTTTAGATACAATCGAACCTAGCTCCGGGAAAAAAAATGACACATTATAATTTTATGAGAATGAAAATGGAGGAAATTTTTTGTAGAGACGAAATCCGAACTTTACTAATTTCATAAGGACGAAAAACATATTTTAGCATTCATATTATTTGTTGCTGAAAGTTGTATCTCACAACTTTATCACTAGTTTGAGCCATTTGGACTCTTCATTTTGTTTCCTTTTCTAGTTAGGAGAATTTTGTATCCTTTACTAAATGTAAAAACTGGTGCATCTGATAGGTGATTCAAACAACAATTATCTCAGAAGACTACTGGAGAAGCCAATTCCATATATCACAAGTATTTTGGCTCAAATCACAGTCAAATTGTTAACTTGTATTTATGTAGTATTTGCGGCATTGGGGAAATTTTTTGTGGTTCGCTCTGTAGACAACCAACCAAGAAGCCATGAGAAAGCCGAATCAGCACAATCCAATTCCCAGGAACAATTAATGACTCTGGCAATAAAAGAGCCACTTTGGCAAAGAATTCAAAATTTAGAGGCAGTGGTGACTGAGATGGCTAATAAACCTAAAACAATTCCTCCTGAAAAAGAGGATATTCTTCAAGAGTCATTGAGTCGTATAAAATGTATAGAATATGACTTGCAAAAAACAAAGAAGGTAGTGCCAATCTACCATAAAATTGTTCACTTTCGGTGTCATGTTTAGAGATTATACATTATTTTGTTGATTGAGTTTGCTGCTCATGTTAGGCCCTGCTAGCCACTGCTTCAAAGCAAGTTGAGCTTGCCGAGTCATTGGAAAGCTTAAAGGAGAGTAAATTTGACGTAAGTTGCTGTTGCCCCCCAGTTTCAGTTTGAAAAAATATATAAATTTAATGGACTGTCTTATAATACTGCTTTGATCAGAGTGCATACCTGTGTATTCATCTGATGCAAAACCATTTCATTTATTTCTATGATTGAGTGTTAAAATCTTTTGCCATAGAGATTTCTCTTTAGATTACACACACAATAACTCCCTTTTATCCTATCCTTCTGGTAAAAATAGCAGAAGTCATTCTCACATAGTTGAGCTTTCAGTATTAAGGACACAAAGCTAATATGTATAGGAAACTCTTCCAAGTGGATTACGATTTAAAGGATCCAAAAGTAAAGCTACATCCACCATCACCATCATATTCTCCTCACTTTACCTTAAATTGAGGTCCTTGATTAATTTAAGCTGTGCACATGTCTGCTTTACATTTTACTAATATATTACTCAGTTTGAGTTGTGCACACATCTCATTGTATTGTTTTAATGTGTTATTCTCAGAAGATGAAGTCGTAAAAATGGGTTTTGGTGATAAGCTTTTCTATTTATTTGAATGCTTGTATATAGTATATACAGATGATAAATTGATTTTTCCTAAAAAAACAGGGAACAAACTCATGTTGGCCTAAAAATAGAAGTTATGCCCCAGGAAGATGAGCATCCCTCTTTTCAGCATCAGTTTGCTGTCCATTGTTTTTGATACTCTACAGCTGAATTACAACCAGAGCTAAACTTCTATTGGCTTATATAAAAGAATTACTCTCATTCTCATATAGGTGACTTTCCATCTATTTATATAAACACAATGTTATACTCTCTGACTCCCTGAAAGAAACAGTGGTATCTTGTAATATCCATTTCTTTTCAGGCTTGAGGAATGTGGGCTATGAGGAGTGCATAGCCCCAATGTATAGAAGGCAACAAGAATTTTTATGAAGATTCTGAACTCCAAATACTCCTTTTAAATGTGTAACTGAGTGTGTTAACCACATTTATTTTCTTATTGGCTTTTCTGTACAGAGGACATATACACAAAGTATGCTACTCAAATTCAGATGTATTTTAATACCAGCATATATATATGCACAAAAGAAACATTTTCTGTAATACATTGTAACAAATAGCGAATGCTTAACAGTAAATTTTGGATTTTATTAGAGAATGTGCTTTCTCCTGAAATTTTTAGTTTTGGATTATCTTTGTTACTCTAGTTTTTAGAGAAATTACTTTTCATGGACTTTATAGTGGCTCATTTTGTTTAAACTTAAAATAAGTAATTTTAAAATAAGAGTTTTTTTTAAAAAAATTCTTATTTAATAAACAAATAGGATTTGCTTATCCAAATAAGCAGAGAAATGTTTATTTTAAGCAAAAGTAATTTAGACAAATACATTAAAAAAATATAAAATTGTTTATTTTATTAATTATTTTTTTCAACAAATAAATTTAAACAAATTGATCTAACACGAAGTGTCAACAAGCATGTTATTAAGCCACTATATCTTTTGGTTTGCTTGTAATTACTCCCTTCTCATGAGAACAATGTTGTCAAATTTGGTAGAATTCAACTGAAGAATGAAGAGTGGAATGTTGTTTGTGGCTCTTAATTAATCATGATAAAAAGGAGTGATCAAGTAACTACAGAGTAATTCTAGAAGAGTCACTCGATCTCTATCCTCATTCTTCATATTTTAGTATAATAGTTAAAGATATGTTACTTGTTATAATCATTAGATTTAAAGAAAATGATGGATGAAAATGAGAGAAAATTCTTTAAGATTTACTCTTTATAATGATAAAAACCATTGAAAATCAGCTCACTTGAACTTTTTAAAATAAATAAGAGTCTTAGTCGTTATGTGTAGCTTGAGAGCATTGGTGTTACATGGACGAATTTAGAGGAGAGCGAGCAAGGACTTGAGTCCCTTCCTCTCTTGGAAATTTTCATTTATATACATATATATATATTAAAAAAATTAATTAGTATAAAATTATATAAAATAAATTTTTGTATGTTGTTATTCTAATTCTGGTTAATGTTAATTAGTATAAAATTGTGCAAAATTAATTGTGTTTGTTGTTTTATTGCAATGATTAAAATAATAACTAGTGTAAAACTAATTATGAGTTTGTTATTATTATAATAAAAATTAAGCTTATCATCATCTAATATAAAAATTAATTTCAATTTTATGTATAAAAATAACTTTATTTTAAAAATTATTATTTATTAAAAGTTATACATTTAAAAAATTATAAAATTATAAAGGAAGAAAAAAATTAATTGACATTAAAGATTTTAATATTTATTTCCTTAATCTAAAGGTATGAATTGACTTTTGCCGGAGTACTTAACAGATAGTTCCAAACTTCTATACACTGAAAAGACTGAAAAATTCCCTTTTTAATTTTAATAAAGAAAAAAATTGGCAATTAAATCCAAACTTGTAAACACTCAAGTGATTCAATCTACTTTAACTAAACATAAAGTTCAAATTATGGATATATAACTACATTAAATATTTAGAGAAATTTTTTTATCACTCATAATAATCTTATTTAACTTAAATAGGATTGCAGTGGAAAATATACTTCTGATTTATTAAAAAAAATCCAATTTTTATGTTATAAACTCATTTTGACTGACTTTGGGATAGAGGAGTGAAAAAGAATTCAGCACGTGATTTCTTTATTTAATTTTATGAAATCACTTTTTCAAGGGTTGAAAATTAGTGTTGAGAAGTCTAGAGCTTTTGCTTCCCGGAGATTGCATGTCTAGGGACATCATAAAGGATATTTCAGATATTACTCAAATTGGTTTCACAAACAATTTGGGAAAATGTTTGGGATTCAAAATGTTCCAAGGAAGGCCGAGAAGAGAGGATTATTTGGAGATAATTGAGAACGTGGACTCTCGCTTGGCTGGATGGAAAGGGAGGTTCCTCAATAAAGCTGGGCGCCTAGCCCTTGCTAACTCAGTTTTGGCGGCACTCGATCCCTGTCCATGGATTGCACATTGTGGGAAAAGTATTGGAAAAAACTCAAGTTTCACATTAGAGTCAAAATCACATCCTAAGAGGGGGCATGTTACCCAACCAAAGAAATATGGCGGCTTTGGTGTTCATATAGCAAGAGACCAAAGCTGTCGTATTGGATTGGATTTGGAAGACTAAAATTCCAGCCAGCTGTATGCATTTTTTTTTATGGCAGATATGCCATGTTGCTCTTCCAACTAGCTAGATCAATTCTCTATCACAGACAGGTTACTGATTCTAGCACTTGTTTGTGTTGCATTAATGCTGCGGAGGAATATTATGCAGAATTTAACTCCCCCTCTCTCTGATGCTAATATATAGCTTCCTGGTTGCATGGGCAAGTCATGAAATATGGCTTGATCTTTATGGCAACCCCCGTTGGCTCTTTTTGCATTAAACGTTGATGGTTGTCTTTCTATAGGCTTTGTTTGGGAGATAGGAAGGGAGGAGAAGGAAAAAGATTCAAGGGGAAGGGATGGGAAGGAAAGGGAGGAAAATAAGGGAAGTTCCTTTCTCCTTGTTTGGGAGTTAAAAATATATTAAGAGAGGGAAATAGAGAGTTAATAAGAAATTTTTACAATTTTTTCCTTATTTAAAAAATTAATACATTATATATTTTACACTGACTAGGGTAGGATAGTAATTTTATTAACACTGATTGATATAATAATAATTTTAGTTACTTTTCCTTCTAAAAACCTTCCAAATAGGGGGGACAACAATTTTAAGGCTTTGGAGGATTTCAAAGGAGTTTTGAAAATCCTCAAATTCTTTCCTTCAAAAATTAAAACTCCCAAATAAGGAGATGTCTCTACATAAACCTTTGTCTTCCCTTCCTTCCCCTCCAAAATCCCTCTCCCAAACAAAGCCAGGTATAATTCACTTTTAGTTTGTGCTTCCCCCTTTAACAATTAGATCGAATTCCAATCTATGTGTTTGCAAGATTGATTATTTTATTTTTTCTGAAATCTTCTTTTGAGTGGATATTTCCTGTTTCAGGTATTTTTGAAAGAATAATATATCAAAGTATATATAGGATGAGTTGAATCAAATCATTATTTTTCTGGCTTCAAGATTATCGACTATTCCCTGTGAAATAGAAGTTAAAACTCCATGTAGCATGAGTTGAATCAAATCATTATTGTTCTAACTTTCATTTGTGAAATGTTGTCCAAATGTTAAACAACTAAGAAACAAAGTTAGACTTAGACCTCAAATTTGCAAAAGATTCGAAAGAATAGAAAGTTTTGAAGAGGCAATATGCGGCACTACCCCAAACAAGAAAAATTTACCATTTACCATTTACCATTTAGCATTTACCATCAGCAATTGTTATTAGGTTTTGTTTATTAGATTTTGGTAATATAGCTAGCTTCCAGGATAAGCAGGATTTTATTACAAAAGATTTATCTATTTAAGCTTTATTTGTTTTTCTTTAAATAATTTAATTTATACAAAATAACTACACACCATCTTTCTTATTTTTCGTACTTTAGAATTTCATACCATATAGCAGTATTGTTTTAATTGAGAAAACATATTAACATCTGAATTGTTAAATATTAAACACATGTATGAACTTTTTGCATGAAAGTATATTAATATTTAATTGCTAAAAGATATATATATATATATATATATATATACTTCATTTTAATTGTTGCACCTTTCTCTAATTTATTATAATAATTTTAATATGAATTTTTTCCCTTATAGCTGCCTCTTCTCACCTAACCAATGATTTAT
>PYAF01000602.1:3683602-3696873 GCA_007407185.1 Glycine tomentella
TTTTAATGTTTTTTTTACAGAAAAACTTCTTATTGTAAAATTTTCACTTAATTATTCATTCATTGATCATTGTTATATATTTTACTTTTATGTAATTTAATAAACAAAATTGCAAAATTTCCTCACTGTACCCCATTTTTTTTTATCTACTCTATTAATTCCATTTACAAACTACTTTTACGTAGTACTTATAAAATATACTATATTCTTAAACGATTATATACTTAAAAATACTTTTAGTAATTATAAAAAAATATTATTTTTTAGTTATTAAAATGGACTATGATATAAACAAAATTTAATTATTTTCCTAAACTAAATACTGTGCACAACACAGGCCCAGAAATAGTGAGAAACATATCCAATTTTTCTTTTTTTTTTCTCTTAAATATATGTCGTAAGATTTTAAAACATATTGAAGAATTCGATGACAAAAACTGTGAGAAACATATCTAATTTTTCTTCTTTTCCTTAACCCAAATGGACAAAAAATGTTTAAGTGTGTGCTTATTCTGCTTTTTCTTTGGCTTTATAGGTAGGTAGGCATTTAAATCAGAATTTATTGCACTAAATTTATTTCCAATTTTATTACAGCTTTTATTAAAAGATTAAATAAATTTATCTCTCAAATAAAATATATTCATTTATGGAAGGGTTAAACCCTAGCAACATTGGGACATATATATATGCACTGTTCACGAAGGTGCATGTCTTGAGAGGTACAGAATTTGGATTCAGAGTGTTTCGGCGCTTCGCTGAAAGCCACAGAACCATGCGACCAGAGAAGAAACCATGGTCGTCACTCCTCTGTAACGAACTCATCGAGGAAATCTTGTCTCGTCTTCCCGTTAAACCTTTGACCCAATTCAAATGCGTGTGCAAGGGATGGAACTCCTTGATGTCAGATCCCCATTTCATCAAATTGCACCTTCGCAAATCTGCTGCGAAGGACGATTTGGAACACCTCCAATTGATAAAAAATGTTTACCTTGGATCCATCCCTGAAATCCACATGGAATCGTGTGATGTAAGTTCGTTATTCCATTCCCTACAAATTCAAAGATTCATGTTTAATTTCGCAAACATGCCAGGTTACCATCTGGTCGGTTCATGTAATGGGTTGCACTGTGGGGTTAGTGAAATACGAAAAGGCTACCGTGTTCGTTTTTGGAACAAGGCTACAAGTGCGATATCCGGAGAATCGCCAATGCTGTGTTTTTCCCCGGGCATCGGCTGTAGTAGAACAATGTTTGGGTTTGGCTATGATCCTTCAAGTGACAAATACAAGGTTGTGGCAATGGCATTGACTATGATTTCACTTGACGTATCTGAAAAAACTGAGATGAAAGTTTATGGCATGGGTGACAGTAGTTGGAGAAACCTTGAAGGTTTTCCTGTTCTTTGGAGTTTACCTAAAGTTGGTGGAGTGTATCTGAGTGGAACCCTTAATTGGGTTGTTATTAAGGCAAAAGAAACCACTAATTCTGAAATCGTAATTATTTCTGTTGACCTGGAGAAGGAGACGTGCAGATCACTGTTTCTTCCTGACGATTATTGCTTTGTTGATCCAAATATTGGAGTTTTTAAAGACTCGCTGTGCGTTTGGCAAGATAACAACACCCATCTTAGCTTGTGGCAGATGAGGGAGTTTGGAGATGACAAGTCTTGGATTCAGTTAATAAATTTTAGTTATCTACATCTTAAAATTCATCCTTATGAAGCAGAATCAATGTTTTTACCATTGTGCATGTCAAACAATGGGGACATCTTCATGCTGAAATTCACTAGAAATGCTGATGATGAATACCAAACGATTCTGTATAACCAGAGGGATGGTAAGTCACAAGTTTCTGCCATTACCTCAAGTAGTTTCAGAACTTTGGTGTGGCGCAACCTCAAAATCTTTACCGAAAGTATGGTCAGACCTTATTGAAATTCTACAGATGTGAGTGCTGATTACCCTATTTAATTGGCATAATCTAATTTCTGTCTTTTCAATTATATAATGATAATCTCGAAGGCTTTGTCAGATGTTTATTTATTTGTCACTTAATTTATATCATGTGTTAACATATATTCTTCTCTTGGGTTGTGAATTACTACTAGAAATGTAACATTTGGTAACCATTTTATTAACATGTAAAGAAATATTGTAGATATTAATCATTTGTTATCATTTATACTACAAATTGTTATTGTTGCCTGCTTCTCTTTTGTTTTCACTACCAATATCAAATTAATTAGTAATTAAGTTTAAGCTGATATATATGTGTTAGGCATCATATTTCATTCCTAGATAAAATTAGATATTAATTTCTTTTATAAGAAAAGAAGTAATAAAACCACAGCATGTGAATTCAAGGATTCATTCATCAGCATCTCAATCTTAATCTGTGATATCTTTGTCTCATCTCTCAACCTATGCTCTCTCTCTGTCATTCTTTGACATGTTTTCTCTCCCTCTCTCTCTCCAAATGCGACCTTCATCAATCTCTGCAACACTAGATCTGAGTATTTGTGCTTTTTTTACTGTATGACTTTGGCTTTGAACGAAAGCTTTCAACATATAATAACAGGTTTTATACTTTTTTATATATGTCGGTTTTATACGAGTCCTGATACAGCAATAAAGTTGTATATTGGTGACTTGTTAATTTTAAGTTTGAATTCGGAAACAACCTCTTTAAATATGCAAGGGTAAGGCTGTGTATAATATCCCTCCCTCTTACATGTGTATAGCGTGGAGTTTCAGGACAATGGGTACGTAATTTTTTCCATTTTGCATAGGCATTTGGTCTAAGCAATCCTTTTTGTGATTCATTCTCAGTCATTCGCCTCTTTCATTACTTACTAAGTTTTGAATCGTGATTACAAGATTTTAGTGAAATAGAAGTTAGATCATTCTACAAATCCTTGGTCATTTCATATTTCATTGATTCTTAATTGTACAATTTTATTGATTCATGATCTACAATTTTAATAATTTTCTCAATGTAATGGTTATTTTTGTCTTACATCAGCATGCTACATTTTGTTATACTTTGCTTAACCAACTTTCTCAAACTTTTAATTAACATCAAGTATTTTTTTTTTTGCAGGTTCGGAGATAGAAAAAGAATGGTACATTATACTATAGTATTTCTGTCATTAGTTCTTTAAATAAGTATATCATCATTGAGAAATACATACTCATGTGTTTTGTAACTATAACAATTATCAGTACTATGGCTAATATGTTTCTGACATGATTGAGTTTCTATATATGTTCAATTTGTGGTATCACAGGTCCTCACACACACTGGTACACTCACACAAACACACAACAATTTCTCTGGTAGAATACTTCTTATGTATTTAGATAATGATTTGCCAAGCCACACATTAGCCTTTTACATGAGATGCTATTTATAATGGTCTACTAACATAAACTTAAAGAAACTTAAAGACATGACTCTTCACATGAGTAACTCGTCACCTAAGGATATAACTCTTCGCGTGAGTAACTTCTTCACCTAGGGACATGACTGTTCACATGAGTAACTTCTTCACCTAGGGACATGACTCTTCACATATCTAATTTATTATTATTAAAGTTTAATCCAACAAAATCCCCCCATAAACTTTAAATATTTCTTCCGTCTTTCATCCCCAACATCTTCTTACAATTTTCCAGCAGTAATGTCGGTAATGACTTTGTGAAAACATCTTCAACTTGATCTCGGCTTATCATATGAAGTAACTCCACCTTCTTTCCTTTTACTTGATCTTAGATGAAGTGGAATCTGACGTCGATATGCTTGCTCCTTTCGTGATAGACCGCCATTCTTGCAATGGTTGCGAACACTTCGTCATAGTCTATTCCTGCATTTTGTTTATACCTCTTAGCTACCAGTTGGGCTTTATATCGTTCTACCTCTCCCTCAGTATTCATCTTTTTCTTATAAACCCATTTAACTCCAATGGGCTGACTTCCTTTTGGCAGCTTGGTTAACTCCCAAGTATCATTCCGTTCAATGGCCTTGATTTCTTCATTCATGGCAGTTTGTCATTTTTCATCTCGGATTGCCTCTTCGAATGTTATTTCTTCAGAATCTGTCAACAAACAAATAAGGTGAGCTTCATTAGTTGAATCATACAGGTCCTGCAAACTCCTCATTCGGGGTTGTCTCATCTCGTCTTCATCAGATGTCTCACTTCTTGTCGGGATCCAACTTGGTGATCCGCCTTCCTTCTCTTCTTGTTGAGTAAGCGTCTGTCCGGGATCTAAGATGACCTCGGATGAAGTGCTCCAGTTCCATTCATCTTCTTCATTAACTTTCACATCTCGGCTTTACTTTCTTGGTGTCGGGATTCTACAACTTGTATCCCTTTGTCTTTTCGTCATATCTAATGAAAATAAATTTCCTGCTCTTGTCTTCCAACTTGGTTCTTTGCTGATCAGGGACGTGTGCATAAGCAACACTTCCAAAGACTCTGAAATGGCCTACTGATGGGTTCTGACCCGTCCATGCTTCCTGTGGGATTTTTTCATTCAGACTGGAATGCGGACAGCAATTTTGCACATATACAACACACAGTACGACCTCCCCCCAAAACTCCTTAGGCATTTTCTTCGTTTTTAACATTGATCTTACGATGTCAAGAATGGTATGGTTTTTCCTCTCAGCTACTCCATTTTGTTGTGGTGAGTACGATGCAGTTAAGAACCTTCTTATCCCATGCTCCTCGCAATACCTTTTAAATGCAATTGATGTGTACTCCCCATCTCGGTCAGAACAGATCGACTTGATTCGCCTTCCAGTTGCATTTTCTATCATCATCTTAAAACTCTTGAATACTTCAAGCACTTTGGATTTTTCTTCTAGCAAATACACCCAAGTTTTACGAATAAAATCGTCTATAAACGAGACAAAATACCTTTTTTCACTGAGAGACCTAGGAGAGATGGATCCACACAAGTCGGTATGAATTAGTTCTAGTGGTTGTTGAGATTTGTATTTGGCCGTCTTTTGAAATGGACTCCTAGCATGCTTGCTTAGCACACATTCTTCACAAAATCTCTTTTCACAGTTCAAACTCGGCAACTCATCCACCATTTTCTTGTTCATCATCTTGGCCAGGCCTCCGTAGTGAAGATGCCCAAACCAGTGATGCCATAAGGATACTTCATCACTCATCTCGGTTTGCAAACAACTGACCTACACACTCCTCAACATTAGTTTGAACATTCTATTTTTCTTCATCTGAACTCGAACTATCAAACGTCCTTTTTTATCCTTCAAGAGGAGAACTCGGTCTGTCATGAGAAGCGAGTAGCCATTCTCCATCAGTTGTCCCACACTTAGAATATTACTTTTTAGATCGGGCACGTAATAGACATCTTGGATGCACCCAATTCGTCCATCTTTTTGCAAGAAACAAATCGTACCTCAGCCTTTGACATAAACCTTTGAAGCATCTCCAAATGAAACATGTCCGGCTTCTATTTGTCTCAGATTATTGAACAAATGCTTATGCCCACACATATGATTGTTTGCACCAGTGTCTAGATACCATTCCATCTCGGATCCCTGGTTGACCTCACTTCTAGTCATCATCAAAATTCCTCCATCTCTTACTTCTCCTTCTGTAACAAGGTTTGAAGTTTCATTTCTTCTTTCATCTCGACAATCCTTCGCAAAATGTCCGACTCGACCACAGTTGTAACATCTGTCCGAGTTGCAATCTCTCGAGTAATGTCCATACTTTCAGCATTTTAAAACATTCTACATTCGATTTATTTGAATGTCGGCCTCTTCCACGACCTCAGCCTCGCCAATTCTGCCGACTTGATTCAGCCTGCTCCTTATTCCTTCCTTCTTGACCTCGGCCTCTACCACCTCGGTCATGTCCACGTCCACCTCGGGCACGACCTCTATCTCGAAAATTGTGAGAATAGAGTGCTTTCTCATCTTTGATTGAAGCTTTTGTCTGGAGTACTTGCTCCAATGACTCTTCTTTCTTCTTTTTCTTTTTTTGTTCATGTGCCTCTAAGGAACCAGCAAGTTCATCAACGGTGAGCGTTGCTAGGTCCTTTGACTCCTCAATCGCACATACAACATTCTCGAAGTCGTCAGTGAGAGACCTCAGAATTTTCTCCACCACTCTAGCATCGGACAACACTTCTCCATTTCTGTTTAGTTGATTTACCACGGTCTGGACCCGGGTGATGAAACTGGATACCCCTTCTCCTTCCTTCATTTTCATTCCTTCCAACTCTCCACAGAGAGTTTGAAGTCGAACCTGTCTAACTCTATCGGCTCCCTTGTAGACATTTGCAAGAATGTCCCACGCCTCCTTTGAAGTTGCTGCACCAGCGATCTTCTCAAACCCGGAATCATCAACAACCCAGAATAACATGTATAACCCCCCTTTGTCTTTCAACCTCGTCTCCTTCAATGTCTTGTTTTGCGCCGCCGTATATCCTGTTGTGGATGTTGGTTCCTCGAAACCACCATGGACAACCTCCCAACTATCATGGGCTCCCAAAAGAGCTTTCATCTGGATACTCCAATTTTCGTAATTAGCCTTTGTAAGGCGGGGTAGTGGCAGACTACTACTTGGCCCACTCTCCATTTTCTCATGCTCTGATACCAATTTGTGGTATCATAGGTCCTCACACACACTGGTGCACTCACACAAACACACAACAATTTCTCTAGTAGAATACTTCTGATGTATTTAGATAATGGTCTGTCAAGCCACACATTGGCCTTTTACATGAGATGCTATTTATAATGGTCTACTAACGTAAACTTAAAGAAACTTAAAGACATGACTTTTCACTTGAGTAACTCTTCACCTAAGGACATGACTCTTCACATGAGTAACTTCTTCACATAGGGACATGACTCATCACATGAGTAACTTCTTCACCTAAGGACATGACTCTTCACATATCTAATTTATTATTATTAAAGTTTAATCCAACACAATTCAGTTGTCAATTTATCATGTTGCAACTATTCCTTGGACACGATACCTGGCTATAGTACACATAGTCTAAACTCTTAAGAGATTTCTGTTATAGCTGAATCCCTTAGATGCAATGTGATCTTTGTTAAGAAGTCCCACATCGCCTGCCTCAATTCTTGGGTTGCAGCTAAATATATTTGTTGAACAACTTCACTTAGTGTTAATTGATTTTAAGTTGAAATCTAACATGATATTAGAGCCTATAGCCCATCTTAGTTCTTACCTATTCTAATAGGCTTGCCTGCTTTGGTAGACATTTGTGGATGGGGGTGTTAAGAAGTCCCCATCGCCTGTCTCAGTTCTTAGATTAAGGTTATTTAGTTTTCTAATATATCAAATATTTTCTATTAAATTTTACTTAAACTCACTATATACTAATTATTAAATTATCTTTTTTATTAGAGCAATGCTACTAAATATATTGAAAAGATTGGAACTTATGTGACACCAGTTCAATGCAATTATACACTAGCAACTTTCATAAAAGCATGCTGAACGAATTGGATTCAAAGAAGACTAAAGCCTATATATAAGAAATTTTATAATGAATCTCATTTGCTAAAAAATGTATATAATAATTTCCAGTATTTTAAATCTTCATCTAGTCATAGAAGCAGTTACTAGAAGTAGATCAGTTACAATTTTCACCAGTCAGGCAAATTTTAGTTGTTGTCAGCCAAATTTCAGTTGCTGTCTGCTGAATTTGGTTTCCAAAATTAGCTAAATCAGTGTAAAATTTCCCTTCTCAAGACAATTTGCTTGACATTATTTGGAACCGTGATGAAGCCTTTAGTCGATCCAATTGACAGATTCATATGTCAACAAAATTTGCATGCGCGTGAGACCAAATAGCTGAAGACGTTCAGAAATTTGAGGGAAAAAACATGGAATCTGGTTGGGGTGTTCGCATTTTTGAAGGAAAAAATCGTATAATTTAAAGTTCATTGTACTCTTGAAATAGTTGTTAATAACTTGTATTCACATCCTGAGACACTTTTTTTAGTTGAAAGCTTCTAGGCATTTTTAGAGTATCAACTTTTGATCTTTGAGGATCAGATCAGAGTCCTAGAATGTAACTTGAATAAAAAAGTTCATTGTAAACAGTTGAGCCATTTGTTGCTAGAGAACTTGATTATCTTTGATTCATCGGGTTCACTCGAGCAGAGTTGGCTTTAACATTTTGCAAAGTCTTCGAGCCATTATTGACAATGAAATTGATATCCGGTACATGATCAAATCTTTCAACATTTTTATCAGTACAAATATTTGCTTCACGTTAATATCTTTATATATATATATATATATATATATATATATATATATATATATATATAAAGTAGATGTGCGAGCATTTTTGTAAAATCAACTTTCCTGCCTTTTTTTAGTTTCTATTTTAGTAAAATTGCATCTCATATTTTCTTCAATAAAAAATGAAAATTATAAAATTTTATAAATATATGTGCTAATTAATGACAAATTTATAAATTTGTTCTCTCTTTTCATGGCTGTTTACTTTTTTTTATTTAAATTTGGAGTATGGATGAATTTTTTTTACTCAAATAATGTTAGTTATATATTTATATATAATAGATACATATATAATTTTGAATTTTTAATATATATTGGATTAAACCGGACCAATTACTGGTCCACCGGTTGGACCACTGATCTATTACCTCGACCGAGTAAATGATCAGACTGGATTTCACAACTATGGTTGGAGGGGCTTGGGAAATTCAGATGTTGAGAAGAAAGCTCCCTTTGGTGGAGAGATTTGGCAAAGGTATGTGGTGGCGAGGATCCAACTTTCAAACGTAGAATATTGAGGCTAGGGAGTGGTAGGGATGCTAAATTCTAGCTGGACAACTGGAATGGTGATACAGTTTTGGGATTTTGGCTGACAAGTATAGCAGGTTACTCACAAATTCTTGTAATCCGAATGCTGTGGTGGCTGAAATGGGATATTGGGTAAATAATAGGTGTCGCATATGCTTTTTCACTGTGAGTTGTCTGATTCAATTTGGAGAAAATGTTACTCTTGGATGGGGCTGCAGGTACCCTCCCAAACAAACAATATTATTTTTAGAGGGGCCAATGTCAATTGGGAATGTGTGTTGTGTGGCAGCGTGGGATCTGGCAAAACTTAGAGCTTGGGCATGGATTAATGTGAAAGGGAAAGGAAGAAATTTCTCTTATTATGAATGGGAGATGAATCCTAGGGCTTGTTTGATTTGTTTAGTGTTATGATTGTTTAATTTCGATCTCTTAGTGAAGGAAAGGAGATCGGTTGATATGATGATGCGGGATTTATGTGAAAGTTGAGGGAGTTGGTAAGGGTTGGCTTTTTTGTATAACTTTCTTATTTGCTTTACACTTAGAAATATACCCATTAAGGGTCAATAGCAGATGATTGTTTTGTGGACTTGGGGTATCTGTGGTTGGGTTTCATGGTTAAACTGTATTTGTGCTGCTGGTATAGATACACAGTAACCGTGTGAGTCCATTATTCCTAGTTGGTGCATGACCTTGTATTTATGTTGGTATTCCTTATACGAGCTCATATATATATATATATATATATATATATATATATATATATATATATATATATAACAAATGTTAATTAGTGTTTTTAGGACATTAATTAAGGAACTAAAGGAGAAAGATTTTTTTAAATGCACAAAATTGTGCTATCCATACCTTTTTTATACTTTTCTATGATTAGGGATGACAAAGTGGATCAGTCTACCTAAAAACGGGTCGGGCTGGTCCAACTCACAAAAAATGGGTTGCGCTGGATTGGCTCATTTTTACAAAGTGGGCTGAAAATACTAACTCGTCTCACTTTAAAGTGGGTTAGTGGGCCAGCGGGCCAGCCCACTTAAAAAATTAAAAAAAATTCAAATTTAATTATTTATACTAAAAATTAATAATGTAATAACTTAATCCTATAACAATGATTTTTAATATAAAATACATGCCTTATAGAAGCAAAAACAAGTAGGGAATACATGTCTAACAATGATTTTCAATTAGCTTCTAAGTCTTAACAGATTCTTAGAAATTTGCTTCACAATGATACAGATAATCAAAGCATATTTATACATGTAGTATAGCTCATTATTAGGTTTCAAATAAAAATGTATCAAGGTTAGGGATTCAAAATCACTTACTTCTTTTTAGTCACTCTCACTCTAAACCACTATTAAATATTTTTTTATTGGTAGGTTGCTAGCCCGTTGAGCTGGCCCACATTTTTTGTGAACCGGGTTGGTCCAATCCATTTAATGAATGTGAGTTCAAAATCTCAGTCCGACCCACATTTTTTCGTAAGCCAAACGGACTGGCCCGTCGACCAAGCCTGTTTTGTCATCAATATGATCTCTATTATAAATATTTTCTCATTTTATTTGTTTAACCAGTGTCCTAAACTTAGCAAGATCACACACACACACACACACACACATATATATATATATATATATATATATAATATTCCTTTGGCTGATCATAATAAAAATATATATCTTTTGAGCCTTGTGGATGAGATATTTCTAGAGGGTAATTTGAAGAAAAAGATAATTGTAAACAGTTGTAGCATTTGTTGCCAGAGAACTTGATTATTTCGGCTCACCAGGTTCACTAAAGGAGACTTAATTGGCTTTAATTTTTTCCGACTGTTTCAAATTAATTCCATTTTCCATTATCAACTTGATATGAAACACATGATCAAATCTTTAGCTTCACATGAATGGATATTCTTTTTAATAACAAATGATTTTTATTAGATATATGTTGCAAAGGTTTAATTAAAAAATCAAAATGTTATTATTTATTAGAAGAATCTGATGACAAAATTGTGAGAAACTTATCTGATTTTTCTTCTTTTCTTAACCCCAATCGACAAAAAAATGAAGTGTGTTTTTTTCTGATTTTGCTATGGCTTTCGTGGTAGGTAGGCATTTAAATAAGGATTTATTGCACTAAGTTTGTTAAGAAATCTGCCTTGTTTCTAGCCCTGCATCTCCCGCCTGATTTATTTCCAATTTTATTACAGCTTTTGTTAAAAGATTAAATAAATTTCTCTCTCTAATAAAATATTCATTTTTTGAAGGGTTAAACCCTAGCAACATTGGAATATATATATTCACTGTTCAGGAAGATGCATGTGTTGAGAAGTACAGAATTTTGATTTAGAGTGTGTTGCGACTTCGCTGAAAGCCACAGAAACATGCGATCAGATAAGCAACAACAGTCGCTACTCCTTTGTAATGAACTCACCGATGAGGAAATCATGTCACATCTTCCCGTGAAATCTTTGACCTGATTCAAATCTGGGTGCAAGGGATGGAGCACGTTGATGTCAGATCCCTATTTCATCAAATTGCACCTTCGCAAAAATCTGCTACCGAGAACGATTTGGAGCACCTCGGTTTGATAACAAATGACTAACTCGGATCTATCACCGAAATCGACAAGGATACGTGCAATGTAAGTTCCTTATTCCATTCCCTACAAATTGGAAGATTCTTAATTAATTACCCAGACATTCTAGATTCTTTTGGAATTTGTAATGGAGGAAAGGACAGGTACGTTCTGGTGGGTTCACGTAATGGGTTGCACTGTAGGGTTAGTGAAAGATCAGAAGGCTATATATACCATGATCAGAAGGAACAAGGCTACAAGGGCAATATTGAGCAACTCGCCAACACTGTGTTTCCGGGGGCAGCAGATGTGGTAAAACAATGTTTGGGTTTGGTTATGATCCTTCAAGTGACAAATACAAGGTTGTAGAAATGGCATTGACTGAGCCTTCACGTGATCAATCAAAAAAACTGAGATGAAAGCTTATGGCATGGGTGACAGTTGTTGGAGAAACCTTGCAGGTTTTCCTGATCTTTTGTCTTTACCTAAACTTCGTGGAGTGTATCTGAGTGTGCGTGGAACCCTTAATTGGGTTGTTATTGCAAAATGTGCGATTAGTTTTGAAATTGTAATTATTTCTGTTGACCTGGAGAAGGAAACATGCAGATCACTGTGTCTGCCTGATGATCTTTGGGCTGTTGATATAAATATTGGAGTTTTTAGAGACTCACTGTGCATTTGGTATGATTTCAGGCACACCAATCTTGGCATGTGGCAGATGAGTTGGAGATGACAGGTTTTGGATTCAATTAATAAATTTAGTTATCTCCATCTCCAAATTCATCCTTATGAATTACAGCCAATATTTTTGCCATTGTGCATGTCAAAGGATTTGGGACATCTTCATGCTGAAATTCACTAGAAATGATGTTGAATACCAAACGATTCTGTATAACCAGATAGATGGTAAGTCACAAGTTTAATTTCGAGCATTCCCGCACACAGTTTCAGAACTTTGATGGGGCTCAACCTCAAGATTTTTACTGAAAGTTTGGTCATTCCTCAATGAAATCAAGGTCGAATCTGTTGCAAATGTTCCCATAACAGCTGCAACCTCTTTCCTAGTTTTTAGGAATTTAATTTTAAATTTACATTTCAAATATTATGCTTTGTGCTATTTATATAGAGCTGCTTCAATAAAATAAATAGATACTTATTTGCACATTATTTTGCATCCTCTCTTAAATCCCTAAAACAACAACTGTATCTGCTGCTGTTTACTATTTCATTTCCCTGAATTTATGATAGTTAAACGATTCATGTTGGTTTAAATTAATTATTTATGTGGGTTCCATATTGACTAAATTTTGTACTATTTTCTATTTCTTATGGTTGACATATGGATTGAATGAAGAAGTTTTGATTTTAGATATATTATTTGCTAAAAGATTACTTAATTTCCACATTTCCAAAGTGCAAATTCAGCTTAGGATTTAAAACAAAAGATGTCATTTACTTCAAAAATACCTTATTTAGTGAAGGAAACTACAGATGTGACTCCTTGATTACCCTATTTAATTGGCATAATCTAATTTCTGTCTTTTGAATTTTGATAATCTCAAAATCTTTGTCAGATGTTTAATTATTTTCCACTTATATCTGAGATTTAATTTATATCGTTGGCTTGTTAATTACTGATATGCATCCAGCATATGGTCCTTTCCAAGCTTCTCAAAGCCAAAATCATTGATAAACAGTGTAGAATTGCATAAAATCATGTTAAATGTTGATGACTCCGTTCTTTCCAAGTGTCATGCTAATTTGAACCTAATTGTAGCAGGAAAACACCTCAATCCAAGCATTTTGGGAAGTTCTGGAGTGCCACGCCTCCA
>PYAF01000602.1:3696973-3768238 GCA_007407185.1 Glycine tomentella
CTTAGTCAACATAAGAAAAACACATTGGTTGAGTAACTTGGATAATAGAACGTAGTATTCAATATCATTACATAGAGAGGCGCATTGAGTGAGGGTTGCCCTAGCTACAATTTCGTACACATCATTATTTTCTCATTCGCTTGGACATTAATTTCCATTTGCTTTAGTGTTAAATTCCTTCAATCGACACACACACACACAACTACAACATTACTTTATTATTTTGGGTATCCAACTTATCGATCGAAATTATAGTCTATTTGGCCAAACAATCCTCGTTGGGAACGACAAATCCCCTTTTCTGATCACTCTATTACTTGTACGACCGGTATCCTTGCCGTGAGCACAACAATTACCACTAGAAATGTGACATTCGGTACATAACCATTTTATTAGCATGTAAAGAAATAGTACGGATGGTTGAGCAACCGTGTGCGAGTTATTGTAAATCCTCCTGATACTTCCTCCTGATACTTCCTTTGACTCTCACGGATAAAAAAAATGTCACAAACAGTCATGTCTACATTACATACAAGTCACGCTTTTCCACCATTCAACGTCACCTTCCCAACTTGGGTTACCTTAAAAATTGTTCATCCACACGTCGCGCATTCGGTGGTTGCCCCCAACAATGAAATTGGCAAGATCCTGTGCTTTCCCCATCGTTTTCCTTTAGAAATTCAAATTGTCGTATGCATGCTTCTCTTGTGTTGCATGGTAATCGCCACAACCCAGAATTGTTTCAACGGCTGGGGCTCAGTGACATCATCAACCGCTCCAATGACATCACATGCACTCACGTGGAAGATTTAGCAACCTTGGACGGCGATGCTACATGATTAGTTGGTTCCCAAACAGCAATACAACAACTTATATATATTACTGTTGTACATCATGTATTGATAGATAGAGTTGATACATGTTTCTGTTGCTGCCGTAATACTTAAATATCATTGGTATATTTAATTGAATGAAAAGATTAGCTTTTAAATATATTATGATCTTGAAGATGATTTTCCAAATTTTCAAAAAGAAAATTTACTGTAATACCAAAACTACAACTATGTGAAGGAAAACTTAAAACCTTAGTGCTTTATATTGTTTTTAACACATGTAATTTCTGGTTGCGTTTCAATTGTTGATTATCACGATTTCTTAGGCTTCTTTTTTGCTTGTATACTAGTGTATAAAGAAAGACAGAAGTTACCAAATCATATTGCCGGCTGATGACCAATTATTAGTCAATTATGTGATCTAATTAATGATCACATAACTTGTTGATTTCCATTCAGAGAATTTCTTTTTTATGCACAAATCAAATCACATAACTTTTTATTGGTTTTATCACCCACATGCAAGTGTAGAAAATAAGACTCAACTTGATACACCTTGTAATTAAAGCCAATGAGAATATATTTTACGAGTTGTGCTTTTTGGAATTTACTACTACACGAATTAGATCTTTGTCTTTCACATGTTCTTGTTGAAATCATTTTAGATAAGCCTCTTAATGATGCTGATACAATATGAGATAAAAGAAAATATTGATCAAGATGAATGGATACTGGTAGAACACTTCACATAGTTACATACTTGTGCAGTCATTGGGTCGGTATATACTGTAGAATGAAAAACTAGGTTCTTTTAAATTATAGATATCTAAAACCCTAGCTTGCAGTGCTTCAAGCACATCATGGATTTTCATGGTATGCAAAGGGATCGAAAGAAGAAAGATGGAGAAATCAAATTACTTATTTTTTCTTGCACAAAATCTTATCAGTTTTGGCTTTTGATTTACGCTTTGGCTTGGTGTTTCTGTTGCACTACCACATATGGAATTGCCTATTATCTACAACAAGGTATCTTATTGCATGGAAAAAGGTTTAGAAATTGATCACTACATTGTTTGTCATATTGTTTGAAATCAAGGTTGCGTTTGCTGTTGTTTCCTACATTACTCTTCTGAATTTTAGTTAAACCATGTATGTTCTTGAAACTTTAAATTTTTGGTGCTGGCATAATGATTAAAGTTTTGTATTACTTTTTGTTTCTTATGCTGTGAGTCACTTTATTATATTTAATTGGCATGATTTTTTTTTTTGTGTGTGTGTGCCATGATGTCAACAAATTTTGAACCTAAGAATTTATGCAAATTACTCAATAAAATTAGTAATGTATAATAGATTTGGTTTACCTGATTATTAATATTTATATATACCTTCAAAAAGTCTTTACTAACATTTTAGTTATTATTATAGGTTGATAATGGAGTTATAAGATTGACTTGATGATAAAGGATGAAGGAAGGGAGGAATAGGTCATCGGTTTGAATCTATCCACTAACAAACTAATAATTAATATTTGTCGATAAAAGAAACTATAAGATGATAATTATCGTGAATTTTATCAATTGTCAGCACACACTTAAATTTTTTAGCAATTAATGTATATTGATAATAGAAATTCTAGCTATGAAATAATTTTATAAAAGAATTAGTGTAATATACTAATATTAGTATTATTCTATCAATATTAATATATTCAAATAGAAATTGATAAATTGTTTTTATTCTACTATTAATTCTATTACGAATATTTATACATGTTACTAAATATCCATAATAGTATTAGTAATGGGAGATCTTCTATACTGAGTTCAACAAAGAATGAGCTAGACTGGTTTACCCAACACACCACAATATGAGATCCTTTCCGTCAATTTTTTTCAAGTCAACACAGTAACACAAATATTATTAAAAGAAGATGGTGTCTACAGCTTCTGTTAATAGCACTTTATGCAGCACATCATTCCA
Organism: Glycine tomentella; assembly: GCA_007407185.1. NCBI lineage: Eukaryota > Viridiplantae > Streptophyta > Magnoliopsida > Fabales > Fabaceae > Glycine > Glycine tomentella. The sequence goes on from PYAF01000602.1 coordinate 3,699,787, forward strand.
ATTTAGTACATTCGACAAATTCATATTTAAGCTAAAGAGGGTAAGCAGTGTGCACCTCTAGATTGTTGTTTCAATTTGAAAAAAGAAATTAAGGCTTAACAATAACTATCCTTTGTTGTTTCTCAAGTTCATAAAGCAGGGCAATTGCTGCAGAATCAAATGAACTCTTCTTGTCAGCTTTGGCATCTGTACACTCAATGATGCCTGAGTTGGGTATCTGTAAAATGATATTAGATACAAAATAGTTGAAACCAATTATTTTCCCAGAGCCTTCACCCAATTCAATTCGAGTGCTGCAGGAAGCATAAAATAAGAAAAATAAGTGAGTGGAATAATAATATATTTTCCTTAAAACCACAGCAGACCAACATTGAAATTTGAAAAGACAAATAGATAACCTGGATTTAGTTTCTTTACAAATGAATTTTGGCAGTGCCCACTGTAATGTCTTACATATACTATATATTGACGTTCGCGGTCCTCCTTTCTTTATGTCAATTGATTCAATAATGACTGCAAATAATTTTCTACTGTTAGTATATGGATTATTAATATAGTGTTGGAAGTCCTAATATTTAAGGAGTTATTGGCTTGTTTTCATCTGGTATAAGGGCTGTTCAGTCATGTGACAAACGTGTTTGCCACGCCAAACAGCATCAAGAGCACAGTAACCCTCACAGGAACAAGACCAAACGGACCCAATATTAATGAGTAGAACAATGCAAAAAAGGCCTCGAGTATTTGTGGCCATTATATTTTGTGATGTTGGGTGACTTCAATTTTCTCACATGTAAAGCTGTGTTGACTAGTAAATTAAACATATTTTGCACCGCAGTAGTGATCTAAAGCCAAATCCTTATATCTTTTCAAAACAAATACAGTGTTAATATGGAATCAATTCTTATAATAAATTTGGCATTCATTTATCGCACACATATTTGAGGACTTGGAAAAAAAATTGCTTTCTAGTTGTTGGTTGGTTTTACAGAGAAACGAAAAGAAATTATTAGACATGCAGAAGCTTCCTAAGGTTATATTATTAATTATATGCACAGAAGTGATAGGAAAAGAGAGGAAGAGCAGATATGATCAATTCTTATAGAAAATTTGGCATTCATTTTTTGTACAAATTAATTTGAGGAGTAGAAAAGTTTTTGCTTCTCATTTTTAGTTTTTGGGGGTACAGAGAAAAGAAAAAACCAATTATTAATTATGCAGAAGCTTAATTGCATCTTCTTGGAAGACTAGACATGCAAGAGCTATTGAGGAAGTATTGCAATTTGCAAATTTCATTCTATAAGTAGATTAAAATTAAGTATCAAATGTAATCATGATAAGCACAAGGGGATGTATATATGGAGCAAAGCTGGTGGGGTGGAACTAACACTGCAGATTTTCCTAGAACACTCATTGGTTGGGAAAGAATCTTCAGTTGACTCTGCTGGGCAATCACTTCCATTCTTTTGCTTTCTGTTTCTAAGAGAATCGTCACCAGTTAATGGATTACATATATCAACTCCCTTGTCCACTGAAGATGAAATGTCAACATTGTTGAAATCATGTTTTCTCCTCTTGGAAATGCACTTGGAGTATAAAATACCCTTATTCTGTTACAGTTCAAGTATCACAATATGAACATATGCAAAGATGTGCGGATAAGAGATCAGTTTGAGATTGGCATGTTAGGATTGGGCGTTTGTATTCATTAAAAACTACAATCATTTAACAAGTTGTTAGGTGAATTTTTGTATAATAATTGTTATTGGTGATAATTCCTCAAGCTACATTGTTTTAAGCAAAAAAATATGTTGAACCTTATTCAACATTGTTTTTGCTAGAAATATGTGCCTTCACATTTAATTTCTGCAATTATCACCCAATAACCATGCAGAATGACAAAAGTTTGGTGATTTTGAATTTAAGAATAAGTTTATCTACTCAGGAAACAGTGGAAACTGGAAAATTTAAGCATGAATGATAGGTTAATTGAATTAAATTCTAATTGAAAATTAAAACAAGTGGCTATTAAGATAATTTAAAAGCTAATGGGGTTAATTGACTTGAAAGTTATAGTGAAATTTGTTCTTTCAGCAGGTGAAAGCAGAAACTAATTAGGTGATAGACTATTCATGTGATTGTTGTCTAAGCTTCTTTTTTTTTTTTTTTTTTTTGTGGAGATTGGTTTCAGCTAGTTAATGGTATTTACATCTTGTTCTTTATATTTCTAATAAATATAATAGTCATTTTTTAAAATTTATTAACAAACCTCAAGTTCTTCTAACAAACAATGTGCGGCTTCTCCTTTTGCTCTTTTTTTGCTTTTTTCAGTCCCTCTTCCTACCAAAAGGAAATCTTCCAGCTGCAATTGAAGTTCAACATGATGAATTTCCCCCTCTTTTGTGGATGTCTCTTTTATAAAGTAGCCAAGACAATCACACAATTTATTCAGTTTACAGAGGGAGGGAAGTTCAAGATTATCTGGGGTCACAATTGGAGACAACAATGGTTCAAAGATTCTCCACACATTTTGAATATCAAGCTTGGTATCAACGAGCATGGCCCCTGCAATGCTTTCCACCATGTCCCCAAGAGCCTGAGCAAAAAAAAAAATGCATCGATGATATGAATTTTTCAATCAGCTAAAAGTACCACAGTATAGCATTTAGCTGGCAGAAGTGTAAGCTGTTCTACGGATTGTTACCAATATACCATAAGCGGATGTTTCTAACAATAACATACATCTATAAATTTCCTATTCACTTGTGTTTATGTCAATATAAGTAGCGATGTTGTTCCTAAATTAACCTTTGGAGCTTTTACTCTTAATTTGGGGGAGTTCTTAGTTTCTGCCCTTGAACTCATGAACTTTATTACTTGACTTTGAAGAATTCCGGAACAATGCTGAAGATGAGGTTGAAGATTCCTTTTTACACAGCATTGAGCAAAGTTTTCATTGCTAACAGCTTCAGATCGTAAATCAGTTAACAAGCCAGGATCAATATGAGGGTAGCTCTCATAAAGATGTTGTGTAATGAGAAAGCCCAACACTGAATCACCTAGAAATTCAAGCCTCTGTCCATCAATATGAAATGGCGACAACAAAGAGAAAAAATTAGTAAAAATTCTGAAGGTCTTATAGATCATATCACATTATTGTTGTTATTAATCTTTGGTACTACTAATCAGTTATCACCTTATTTTCCTTAATATCAGAATCATGTGGACAAATAGATAGCTTAATTTCCTTGACAGCTAAAACAATTTTTTTTCTGGTTTAAAGGATGGCTAAAAACACGTGTTGAAAAATAATGGGGAGGGCCGGAAAGGGTGGGGAAAAAAAATCTCATGACAATTTTCCAAATAGATACCTGGTAACAATAACAAATTCCCGGTTCCAGCTCTTGCTGAGATGGATGTGTCATGGCCTCCAATAACAAACCCTTAGTGGAAAATTCATACCCAAGCTTTAGTTCCAAGGCATTGATATCATAAGTTTTTGGGACATAGGACCTTAATAATGTCCTGGTGATGGCTTCATGTACCAATGGTGAATCATGCCCAACATTCATTCCCAGCCACTGCATTACATGAAGTGCAGCAGTAAGCCCACCCCCAACATAATAAGCGCCTATGAGGGCTTCAACACAATCAGCTATGGTTTTTGAACACATCCATCTATGCCCTTTGTCACAGCACTTTCCAATCTTAACTTTTGGGTCATCAGTTTGGAATTTTTTATCCACAGGTACTTCAAAAGTATCCACCCCACATCCACATGGAACAGGATGTATACAATGCTGCCCTGGAACTACCCAGCGACGTGGTTCAAACGCACTGTCACGTATATATCCCTGTTAAAACAAGAGAACTAAACTCAACACTCAATTTGAACCTTCAATATATAAACAAACAAAATTAGATTGTTTTGTGTGGAATAGAAAAAGCTTGTACACGTGCACTGTTATTCCTCAGTATTCAGTTCAAAATTATTGTATAAAGTATAAACCGAAGCACTGATTAAACACTGGAAAAATAGATTTGGGAAGACATAGATGTGATATAGAATCATGAAAATGATGTCATATTGTCCAAATACACAAATAACAATGCTAATTAACTTTTGAAAAAGACAGATGTATATTAGTTCATCCATTTCAACAGGAGCCCATATATATCAAACATTTTAGTAACGGTAACACAACTCTTACTGCAATCACAATGACAGTATAATACCATGCTTATTATAAGTTCATGGAATCCAAGCAATAACTACATTCAAATAGATGAGCCAAGACGACAAGAAGATAAATAAAAAAGAAACATATTGTGTTTTAAGGAGCATATTGTACTGGTCAATGTTTTATTTTTTATAAAAGAACGAATCTGATTAAAACAGCTTTGATATCTAATGAAGGTGCAGGAAACCCATCTAAATCAAGCTAGGACAACCTACACTAGGTCAGGTGACTTGTTAAGTGATCATGTAAATTTGAAATGATAATTTAACTAACAGATGCACATCAGAATGTAATGTCATGATGAACTATTGGTCTCCTCTAGTCTCATAATAAAAACATGGTTAAATATGTTTTCGATCCCTAATAAATATCCGAATTTTGTCTTTGGTCCCTAATAAAAAATTTCTTTGCATTGAATCCTTAATAGAACAACAATTTTATTTTTGGTCCTTGAAACTTTTTTAGTCCCTAATAAATTAATGAATTTTAATTTGTTTCCTCCGTGCTAATTTTTTTCATTTGTTATTAGTTTTTTCAAAGAGACTAATAACAAATGGAAAAAATTTATTGGAAGCAAACACAAAGTTCACTAATTTATTAGGGACAAAAAAAAGTGTTAAGGACCAAAAATAAATTTTTTTTGTTTTATTAAAGAGCAAAAATTAAGAAAAAAATTATCAGAAAACAAAAACAAAATTTAGGTATATATTAAGAATCACAAACATATTTTAGCCTAAATACACATGGACATTGTACATGACACATACAAAAACCAACATTTAAACTCCATGTTTCTCAAGTCGAGTGAAATTGTAGTAAGTTCTAAAGATCAATCAATTCAAAATGCATTGATGACTAAAAGGGAGGGCATCCAAATCATTTCCATTCAGATAATAGATGTCAAATACCTGTAATTTGCACTCTATTCCCAATCTATGAAGGGATGAATTCGATGTTAGAGCTGAGCGCCAATCAGATAATTGCCCTTCATGTTTCTCTGGATATCTAAGGAAAAGGTGGCAGCTCACTGCATACTTCAAAATAGAATCTCCAAGCAATTCCAGACGCTCCATTGAAAAACTTCCACAACATTTTAGTGTTGTCAATGCTTCAAGAATCTAATCATATAATATTAAGATTAGATTGATCGTGTAATAAAATTCATAGGTAGTAATGTAAATGAAGAGTTCATCTATATATATAAAAGTATTAAACACACCAATGAACTTGATATCTGAAATCTGTCATTGTCTAAATCAATCTCCTTTCTTAGCTGGCTTGCTAACATCAAGGATTCTAAGTGGTACATTAATGATGGCAGTAAGTAAATTGACTTCACTAATTCTACCGTAAAATCAATTCTTATTAAAACCTCAGGTGGCATATAAGCATGGACTTGTGATTTTTTCAGAAATGGGGCTGCACAGTCATAAGCAGAAAAATTAGCAATGATCAACATCCAGCAAAGAATTTAGGATTCAGTTCAACACTGAAACATTTGCATAAAATTTCTTTTGCCTCTCAGTCAAGACTCTTTGCATATTAACATCACCACCATGAAACACATGTAACTTGATATAATGCCTTCTAACTCTGACAAATTTTAAAATATTTTCATGGAAATAAATTATCTACAAATTTAGAATGTAGGAAAAAATGAAAGCATGCTTCATCAAATTGAATTGGAATATGGTATTCATTGATGGCCATGCAATTTTTGACATGTATATAAAACAAAATATGTATTTATCAACTTCATCTCAAATAGGTTTTTTGTTTCTACTAGTTTGTATCAATACACAACAAATTTTAGAAGAGAAAAATAAAAGATGAATTAAAATTATGAATATGACAAACCATCTCCACTGAATTTCGCTAGAAGATTATGTGCGTTATGACTTTGCTTTAACCGCAGTAAAGGCTGTCCTGGATACATTAGCACAATCCCATACCTGAATAACATTCATATAGCACACCGAACTAGTAATGCATGGCAAAACTACGTGAGTGTTATATATAAACCATAATATTGAGTTAGAAAATACTAACTTTTTGTTGAAGTATTCAGTGTAGGTACTATAATCTGATAATGAAGCCACATCTTCCCCATTATAACTGAAAGGAGACTCTGCAGATGAATCTTTTACAACCTCAACAACAGAGTAGAACCTTCCAGTGTGAATAGCCAACACTACTACATCTTTGATATCATTAACATCAAGAAAACAGTTAGCAAAATGGACTGTGCTTGAGGTCTTCTGTTCCACATCCGACGAATCACTCCAATTTGAATTTAGTTTGCGACAATTCTCAGAACTCGATGAGAATTCTCTTTTCAAAAATTTTACCACTGACACACAAGAACTCACTCCTCTCCAGTTTACTCTCCAGACTTCACCTGAGCTACTCAATGCCTCAAGTGGCAAAAGCAAATACATTTTTAATGGGTTCCATAGCTCACTTATTTGATTCTGAAGTAAAAATTCCCGCTTTCTGCCATCTTCTGATCCAACAAAAAGTCTTGCAAATAAACCATTAAAGAAAAGTTCCTGAAAGCACTTAGCTTGCATCATCTGAATAGAAAAATACACACAAAGAAAAAAAAAAACATAAGGAGCGATTCCAAGGAGATAAATGATAATTGAACTCAGAAGCCCTCTGTGTACCTGCTCTGAATCCAAATACAGTTCTCCACATGAAGAAACATGAGACTTAACTGTCTTTGAGATCAAGTAAAGATCTCTCTCGATATTTCCTACGTCATTGTCTAGTTTTGAACCAATCAGAAGAACAAATCCAGAATAAATCTCTCCAGTGTTGCAAGAGAAATCAAATTTATAGGCATGAAAAGTGGCACCATTTTGACTTGAGGCCCAAACTCCAGATAGTGCACGAATGGATACGGTCCCATGTAATTCCTTTCTTTTGGTTGTTCCTATAGTAAACAATAAAAAGAAGACAATCAACTATATATGTGATTCAAGATGAAACTATTGAAAAGTTACTGTTAACTAATTTGATATCATTCTTATTAACGTCGATCCACCAATGCTTATGAAGATTATTTCTGGCACCAAGAAAAGCTAAATAGTGATGATTAATAATGGTAACTATTAATTTGTATCAATTCAAATACAAATAATGCAATTTATCAAGATCAAAAGGAGACTTAATAGATTGAAAGATGACGAGAAATACAATTAATTCACAAAGTCTTCAATATGTTCATGCTTTTTTTGTGTGTACAATGAGGTTTGAACCTAGGACCTCATACAAACTACCCAAACCTCCCACGACTTAATTATGTCTATGCTATTACAAAAAGCTATAGAACTCTACATATACAAGGACCGTGACTTGAAATTATATCATCTTCTTTGGAAGAACTACCTTTAACAAATCCTTGTATATTTTCCTAAATACTTCTGTACTGTTGTGAGTCCCAAAGAAATTAGTCAAGAGTCAAGACTCCAAGTGTCCAACTAAATTAAACTTTTTGATAAATGGTTTCCCTGTTAAATATCATACATCAGCATTGAAGCCAAAGGAAAGGAAAATAAGAAATTGAATGATATTTCCATCTTATCTCTAAACTAAGATTTGGTAGGGGGAAAAAAGAAAAAAATGGTAAGTTATCAAAATTAATGAACTGGATTTTCTAACAATAACATCAATCATTCAAGAATTTCATTTTGCTATGCAAAAAATTTTATATGTTACCTTCACCTGACAGTGACTTTTTCCAATTCAAGCTCAATACACTTTCTGGTGGCTCTTTTGAAAAGGGTAGAAGATTATCATTAAGACCACCCATCTTATGCAGCTTCTTACATGCCTCCAAGCATACAAGCTGCTTTGATAAATGAGAATTTGTACTCGAAGGACCCATTAATGTTTGAAAAGGTGAAGTAGGAGGCAATATTAATTTACACTCATAATGCCTACCAGATTTTGAGTGCTGGAACATTGGTTTGGGAACAAAGTATCTAGTTCAATTGGAAATGAAATCACACTAGTTATTAAAATCAGAAAAAACTGAACATCAAAAGTAAACGTTATGTCATTGACTAGCTTCAAGTGCTCATACTTATCGCTAGGCAATTTTTCACAATATTGATAGATGAGACTGACACTAGAATCTGCAGTGACACATGCACCAGTTGCATCAACATAATAAGCATGTGTCTTCTCAGTTCTGTAAGTTTCCAAAGTAAAAACCTCTTGTTCTCTTCTTTTTGCTGTATTTGTCATTGAATATTCACTTCTAATAATATCAAACAATTGACCCCTTTTCTTCATATTTTCCCTGTAGAGCCTCAAAATTTAGAGAGAAAAAAATTCCTGAGACGAAGAGAATGAACTAGAAATAAAGAATCCTACTAGACATATGAACATACAGAAACAACCAAGAAAAAAAAATCATTATAACAGAGCTTCCCAATCCTCAACACATTTATTAAACACAATTAAAATAGCAATGTGCTTTACCCCAAATAAACACCAAATGCCTAATCACAGTCTAAACCAATGTGATGTCTAACCTCCTTAGAAAAACAAGAGTTCCACTCCGACAAAATGCATCAAATTGTAGCACATATTGAACATTGCAACAGGAGTTTGGCATCTTTATTTCTAAAAAAATCACGAGACTAATCATCAAGAAATGGTGCACAGACCCAGGACACGTCCCAAAATTCACCACAATTTCCAAATATGAGATGCTATAAAGAGACTGCATTAGCACAGTGTAAGAACAGGTGAGGAACAGAGTTTGAGAAAGCACAGCTCATTAGAACCTTATGTGACCTAAACCTACAACTTGTCATTAGTATTAACTCTATGGAGTGTGTCGATCCAAATAAAAGACTTGACATGACCTTCAAGGGATTTACAAAAATTTAGGAAAGAATCCAAAATACAATGGGACAAATACAAAATATAACTCGAAATATGTAGGCTTATTTTTCTAAGAACTTAGTGGCAACCACCCATTTATCTACAAGCAAGTGTGCATGCTTGCAAATTACGTGCATGAGCATGTCAGCATGTTAAGGAAGGGAATGCTTTACCTCTCAACCATCATGATAAATAATGAATTACTTTGCCGTGCTCGTCCCCTGGATTGGACATAACTGCGGATTGTCTTCGGCAGATCAAAACGTATTACACAGGAGCAATTTGGTACATGAATTCCTTCCTCAACAACATCAGTGGCAAATAGTATATTGACCTATACATAAAGAATATTCAACAGAAACACGCTAACAAGTATTAATAGTTTTTATTTGATAGATATATTATATTCAATACCTTTCCAATGGAAAAAAGCTGCAAGATTTCTTTCTGCTCTTTTAGTGATAGCGAACCAGCAGATGTATTGCTTCCAGTCAAATGTGACACAGTAAAATGGGACAAGAACTTAACTTTCTTTATAAATCTGTCAATAATTTTCTCTGTGACAATTCTTTCAACAAAAACAAGGCACAGAACATCATTACTTTCTCTGCATCAAAAAAGATTTTAGTCAATTTCCCTACAACAACTGTTGAAAAAGGTTAAGTTCTTAACTTACCTAAATGATTTAAATATTTGTATTAGTTCATGTAATTTTGGAGACAGGTATCCCTGTTCTACTGCCTTTAAAAGATCAAAACCAAAGTCTCCAAAATTGGTATCATCTGAGTAGAGTGAAAATAAATAAATAAATAATAAAATCAGAACACAAAGGATTCATGATGTGTAAAATGCATCAAGATAAAAAGAATTTCAGCAACTCATGTCCCCTAAGGACTATGCTAGAAGATAAATAAACTTGTATGTTTTATTCTTCTAGGTAAGTAATTACATTTTAAGTAAAGTTATTACATGAGAAGAAAAATTAAAAAGCATATGAAATCAATTTGTCAAGGATTCATATATAACCAAAAATAGTCCTTGATATTGTAAATGAGATTGGAAAGTGGTTAGGTAACTGCCATTAATAGTTATAATAGGTTAGTTATCCATTAGTTAGTTACATTAGTGAATTAGTTACGTGAGATAGTTTCAATATGACATGTTGCATGTATATATAAGACAAAGGGTTGAGAGATCTATATTGTCATCTTGGAAATGATTGGACTCTTAGAGAGTGGGAACTAGGGAGAGGTCAAGGTCTCTCATTTATATTTTGAGTACTATTGAAATTCATTTCTAGCACTGTCACAAAAGAGTTGTACAAGAAACTAATACAAATTACATTACTTTCCTTCACCTATTAGTTCATGTAACCTTCAAGTCTTTTGAGAATACAAATGAGATTACATGAGATTTTATACTAAAGTCTAGCCTAGAATATTCTATCAGTTACGTAATATCCATTTATATTTTATAGTTGGATAATATGACATCTATATAACCAGGTAAATATTGATAGTAAATATAATAAATATGTAACAAAATTATAATTACTGCCAGGCTGAATAATGGTTCCAGCTGGCATTAATAGAAGATCCATATATTTACTTGTCTAGCTATACATCTCTTCTGCAATCAATGTGGTAAGTCAATTTCTATATTTAACTCGTGAAGGAGAACAGGATGGAATTATTTATGTGCTGAAGTATATTATATAGAGACTCAAGGAAAAGGATTTATCTATAAGGATAAATGTCACACTCTGATGTCCTGATTGTAGGATGCTCAGATGTTGATTGAGCAGGAAGATGCATTTGCAAATATGATCACCATCTGGGCAATTCTCTTATCCCTATCTCTTTTACTTTTAATCACTCGTATGTATGTGTTCTTATTACTACAGAATATATTTTAATCTCTGAATTTTGTTATTGACCCCAAAAAACCCTAGCTGCACCCTCTTATACAACATGTATCTATAACCAATACCAATCCAAAATTCTAACTTTTTATATTTGAATCACAACAATCGGTTTAAAATTAAAGAACAGCGGCTAATATAAAATATAATATTATACTGAACATCAAAGAGAAAGTGAAGACAAGCATACCGGTATTGAAATAGGCTCCAATTAGTTTCAGCAATTCATTAAAGAAACGTGCATATTGAAAACAACCTTCTCTACTAAATTCACATTCCTGATGAACAAATGGGCTGTTCTCCATACAGAAATTAATAGCCTATAAAAGAGATGGCTAAAAACTGTTATATAACAACGGCACTAGACAACTAAAAAATGATACTGTATATGCTGAACATTTTAGGGAGCTTTGGCTCCAAATTAACATTAATCTGATAATTAATAGCTACATTATTGAAGGTATGCAAAACATAAGTACTGTTGAAGAATTTCAGGATAGTATTAAATGTTTTGTGAGACTAGTCAATATATTTGCACTTTACCTCGGGGTTTTACTCTATGCTCTTTCACATATATTAGTATAGTTACTATTTCTGTGCATGGAATGAAAATTACAAAATCTATTCATGCCAAATAGATAAGATCTAAACCAAAATGTTTTAAGTTTCCTAGGTTGTAGCCAATTAGACTATCCTGCTGGGTTAATTAATTGAAGGTTTTCACACCCACATGAGCAATAACTGGTCTTTTCCATGATAAATAATAATTAAAGAACAAATACAAAAAGAAAACAATGATTAATGACATTCCCTTTCATATATTCATTGTTAAAACTTACATTCCGATGACTTTGTAAATCAAAATTTTCTAAATTTAGTTTCTCCTACAGAAATTAGCTAGGAGTAACCTTCTACCAAGGCCAAAACTACAAGAAATGCTGAAACTGTTATGTCTTAGATTATATAAAAGACAGAACAGGACTTTAAAAATAATAATATTTCCTCTCTCTTGATAAACTAAATTATTTGTTTTCTGAAAATATAAGCATACCTCACAAGCACATACAAGGCCAAGATCATCCAGACAATACAAAATCTTTGAATAGTCATTGGATAATCGCTTCCGCAGTTTTCCAAGTGTATCATCAATGTCTTTGTATTGACATTCCACTGATTGTTGCAATCTTAGCATTGAAGCATCAAACTGGTAAAGCAAAAAAAAGTTTTCACTATCCTTAAAATTTCCATGGAAAATAGATATATAAGGAAAACAATATATTGTTTGTGTCGACATGTATATGTGGGAATCATGTATACATCTATCAATATATCATCTATATATACATATCCTTCACAAGATGTATACATAAAACTTGTACAACACATCTCACACTCCTCACTAGATGTCAAATTGAAAAATTATTTTCTTGGTCTTCACACTTGAGCTAACACCTCCATGTAGATGGACACTTCAAATACACTAGTATTATTATAAAAATTATTCAAATTTTTAAACACTAAAAAAATCAACTTAATATATATATATAATATTAAAAAATATTTCCTCTTAATCTGATTTTTGTGAGGCTCTCATTATCATAGAAAAACTGTGAAACTTAAGGTGGAGCTCTGAAAATCAAACGATTATTGAATTACAACCTATAGCTATATTTAGAAACAAGGAATTAACTTTCAACAGAAAAACAAAAAACACCCTCCACTGCCCAGAAAAGCAGAAACAAAAACTAAAACAGAGAAATTGGTCATTGAACACTACTGTTTTTTAAACTTAAAAAACTCCAAATTCAGCTAATCAACATAGCTTACAATGGAAGCAACCTGATTAAAAAGTATTTTCACTGACATTGGATGTAGCAAAGTAAGCAAACCAAGCACTAACTATTTCCTTAATGTGCGGCTGAGTTAGCATCAAGCTTCCTTTTCTCTCAATTGCTAGCATGCATGCTTTTATCATTTTCTTCCCATAATTATTAATATTCAAAGACAAGTTAACTTGTAGACGTTACACTACTTTGACAAAAAGGACAAATGAAAAAAAGATAAAAATCAGTTTCAGAAACTGCTGAGATAGGACCAGGGATTACTAGGAATCCATATATACATCTACAAATCCAACATTTATGTAAAGATCCAATATAATCCAATCTCCCATGGCACTGTTAGGCAAAAAACAAAAAATTGAAATTGTTTTATTGGATCTTCACATATAATATATGTGAGTTGTCAACTAAACTTCCCAAGCTGATGAAAAATAGCTCAAATGTATCAATTTGTATTAATGATAAAGATTTTCTCCTTTCACTCCCAACTCTCTCATTATACATACACACCTATATATATAGGGAGTTGTCAACTCAACTGCACAAGCATACAAGTATTATTTTAATTAGACACATAATGAGGAGTTTCTGACACATGCCTTCCATGAGTTCAGGAGTTAGAGGTGTTGGAAATGTGTCTGACACTCATGCTGGAGAAGTATCCATGTGTATTACATTCCCACACCTCATGCTGGAAATTTATCCATATAGATTAGAAACTATACCCTAGTTTCTATATCCATATATACAGAAACATATACTACAGTCACAGATTACCTGAGACCATAAACCTTCCATCTTTAATTTCAAGTCATTGTTGAGAAATTGGGCTTGATTATAGAACCTACAATTTTCTGTAGCATAGGGAACACATTGATCCAACTCTTTCCTATCTTTGATAGCAAAAATCTGTAAGAGAATATTTGAGAATTTCACAAATTATCCATTACATTTTAAATCACAAATGATGTAAAGACTGAAATCAATAAACGCCACCTGAGAATCTAAAATGCTTTCGAGCCTAGATAGCTGAACCTTGCAGTCCACTGTGGATGAGACAACTGATGGAAAAGGTTGAATTTTTGAATTTTAGAATTCATGTAACACTTAAAAATAATATAATATACTGCACTGGTTAAAGCAAAGTTCAGATACAGGCTTCAAAGAATGCTAATTCAATTTCTCATATCAAAACTCTAAACATTTATATATAAAATAAAAGTTTTGTTAATTTTCCTCTTTCCAGATACTCTTGCCATATTACCTTGGGAAATTAAAGATAATTCACTATATATGCTTAATTGAGAATTTATCTAGACATGGGCACATCAGAGAGGATTTCTAACTCCGAACCAATGAATGAGCATTATTCTAACTTGTGTTTTGAAATCTAGTTAGCAAAAACTTAACATGAAAAGGAAAAAGAATATAAATGCATTTCAGGGGATATAAATATTATAAATGCAATTTAGGGGGAATCCATGTTTGAATACTTCATTTCACTCACTGTGTTACCCAACAATAAATGCTTACCCTTTCCAATTACTGGTGATGCTGTCATTCCAAAAATCTTTGGCTTGTTACTAGATGTGTGGTAATATTCCTTCACAAAGAAAGATGATGTTAATAATAAGTACCCCCTACCCTAACAATAAGAAGTTTTATGATAGTAAAAGAAAAAGTGCTATACACGAGGAAAAATTTTTACAATAAAATCAGCTATTAACCTTCATTATCTTAACATAAGGATGGCTCCCACTAGCACGATGGCATTCATCAATAACCAACAAGCTGACTGTTTGCATCTTGAAGAATGCCTTTCTGAGGCTATCCAAGAGAATTTGTGGTGTCATGACCATTACCTGAATAATTGCAAGAAAATGCATGCACTAATTACACTTGGTGATATATTAATAAGTTGCAGAACAGAAAATACTGTAGAATTAGAGCAAAGTAACAATGAAGTTGTTTGTGGACTAAATAAGCATCCAAAAATGCTTCAGCATATAAATAATCTTTTATCATCATTAATTTTCAACTGATCAGATAGCAATCTCACATCATGTTCTTCAATTTCCTTTTCCCAGCAACTTGAATTCCAGTCATCTATTCCCTTGTCTCCATAGTATTCTTCCACTGCCAGATCAGTGTGGTCCCTGATAACCTCAAATTGCTGCAAAGAAAAAGACCACTTGTTCAATATCTCCAGGCCTTGTGATGGAAAACATTTTAGTGTCGTTCATTCTTATGTAACTAATGAAAAGAGGAATGGTTTAAGGATCATTTAGTTAAGGTTAAATTGATGCATAGCTCCTCATAGTTACCTAACCTTTAATTAAGTCCTTATAACAAAATATAGGAGTGTTAAGTATGCGTTTATGATAAAAGTATGAGTGAGATAACATGGTTCTTGCTTATAATTATGTGGTACTTTCTTAACCATTGCACATGGATAGTGCTCATTGATCCATCAGGCTGGTGTATACTTCAAATTGTTGGGTAGGTAGCATGCAAAGTCTACCAAGTAAACTTTGTCATGCCTGAACAGGAAAAAGTAGTATACATGGGATGCAGCTAAACAAAAATCAATTATAACTGAAGGATGATGCTTGAACTCAGGAACAAAAGCTGCAGCAACAACAACATGCAACATGAGCAAGCAAAGATGAACTCAGACAAAGAAGCCTTCAAAGTGTTCTATATGGGTGAGTGACCTCCTCAGGCCCTCAAGTAGCCTTGATCACTAGTGTTTATCAATAAAAGGATCAAGCAAACACTGATCACTAATAATTAAAACCACTCTGTTTTGCTGCCGGCGGGTTTTTTCTCTCCTGGCTGGCACTTTTGGGGAGATTGGAGAAGGGCCAACATTTTGTCAAGATTGAAAATTAATTTCCAATACTTCCAAAAATGAGAGGAATCAATATTTTAAAAAATACCAAGGAAGCAAAGAATCATATTAGGTGACAGACTTTGACATGTTCTTCATTTCTAATTCTAGTTGTTGATTGTTTCATCATGTCTAATTATTGATTGTTTGTAGGAGAGGGAATGTTTACTTCCAATATGGAAATAATAAGGTGCCCAAGATTTTCATGAAATTGCAGTCAAAAAAGATTTTCATGAAATTGATCCGAATATTTTTGCGTGTTGAAGTTTTGTGAAAAGGATAGAAATGAAGGGGGTGGGAAAGTGGGGAAAGCTCAAGATTTTCATCTTAAAACTAAGCAGAATATAACCATGTTGGTGAGTAAGGACTTGGTTATTAAAAAAAAAATTATAATAATTTAGTTAAAAGTCCTGTAATTATAAAGACTCGATTAAAAACTCCATGAAACTACAAGGACTTACAAATCAAGTTAACTTAACCTATAGTTTACCATGACAAAAAAATAAAAACACATACCTGATTTACAAGATGGACAGTGGGAGCCAAGAAAACAACCAGTCTCTTTTCATCAGTGGGCTTGATAAATTGGCCAATATGTTTGATAAGCATAACAGCAATCAAGGTCTTTCCAGCACCAGTATCCAGCACTGCAATGGTGTTCCTCAGTTTTGCAACTTCAAAAACTTTACTTTGATAACTACAAAAATGTCAAGCAAGCACACAATCAATAATTTGTATTATATTCTCCATAACAATTAAATAAGAAAAGAATAAAGACAAAGTTAAGACCTTCTGGGATTGAAGCTAGTAGGATTAGAAGAACATTGTGACATTTTGAAAGTGCAGCCACTGCCAGTTAATCCTTCTGTTCTTGTCAGGATTGGAAATCATTGGATTAAAACTATCTTAATGGGAAGAGTTTGTGAGAATTGTTTTGAAGAACTAAAGATGAAAGTGCACTGCACCAAATTTGTACTTGTGATTCAAAATTTCAACCAAGTCTGATAAAAGTTGTTGGAAATAAAAGTATTATGATGTAGCAACACAAACAACGTGAAGGGTGTGGCTTATTTTATATTGGGATACAAACAAGAAATGATTTTCTAATTTTGCACAATGATGATCTTCATTTTGAAAAGTTCTGTTATGAAGGGCTGTTTAGTGCTGTCTATGCTGTTCTAACTTATATCTACCAGAAATACGAACTAAGCTGTGAAATAGGAACTATTTTTTGTTGTAAATAGATCATATTAGTTAATATGTATTAAAATATAATTAGGATAAGTAATAAGAAAGGCCAAAAAGTTGAAAATAATTGACAGGATCAATCAGCAATCACCATTTTTCAAATTGTGTTAATATGTTAAAAACGAAAAACAAAACGGGGTTTAAGGGGGGGAACAAAAATTGGACAAACAAGTAGGAACATGAGTACTACTAGTATTCTACAACATTCTTAGCACTGACTTGTAAATTAGATACCACGTGGACACTTACCATTGGGTATGAGACAGTGGGACCCACAACTGCAAAGTTAATGTAACACAAGACAAGTTTTATATTCTCATTGCATGACCAATACGAAATGTGATTTCTCACATCGCCAGATCGCCTGATTCAAATGGGAAATGTTGACTGAGCTTTGATATTTCTGCAACAAATTAATTCTTATAATACTTATATAATTTCTTTTCTCGACACCTTAATTATTTTCAGGATCATTAACTATTCTTACAAATTAACACAAAAAAATTTAACATGTTTTATTTCCACGCATATTTTCAAAAAGAAATTCTTAAAAAGTAATTAATCTCATAATTATTTCAAGTCAAATTTTTAAGTGATAAATTATTAAAATATATTTTTGATTCTTAATATATATCCAAATTTTGTGTTTGATCTCAAATAAATTTTACCTTCACATCTGCTTCCTGATATTTAAAAATTTTTATTTTAGATATCTACTTTCAAACTTAAGTAATGATATGTATATTAAATAGTTGATTAGGTGATTTGTATCAAATAAAAAACATGTCAGTATTTAAAACTGTCAAAATCAATTAAATTAAATAATTTAAATTTAATTTTTAATTTTTGATTAAAAAATATATTAAAAAAACTCCCAGAATAAAAAAATTTCAACTTCCTCATTTTCTCCGTGCGTGCGACCTCCAATCAAGACCCACCATGCACCATAAGAGACCAGATCTAATCTGCAACGCCTCCGACCGCCATAATCGCGAGCGCCACCACCACTGTCTACAAGATCTAGCCATATAGATCATCACACCGCCGCAACTCCAACCTTCACCTACCACGCCAACTCCATCACCACCACCTTAACCCACCCAAATAGCACCCACAAGTTCAAATTTGAGCCAAACACCAACACCCCACCAAACCCCAACAACAACAACAACAGAAGAATGGTGGAGACTCAACAACAAAAACCATCACCAGATATCAAAACCACCACCGGAAACCAAAATAAAAATCACCATCAAAAGCTCTTTACTGAAGGTTGTTGAAGGGTTGCTCTTTGTTGTCAATATAGTGGTCGAAATTGACGCTGGCGGCACACTAAAAAAGGGTTGTGCATAGGCATGGCAACGGGACGGGACAGGGGCGGGTATTGCATTCCCCGTCTTGTATCCGACTCAAAACCTATTCCCATCCCGTCCACGTTGGGGTCGGGTTTTCCCCGCCCCGCCCTAACTAATTGATTAAAATTAAAAAAAATAATAATAATAATAATATAACTTTTTTATTTAAAAAATCGAAGAAAATGCTAATTACTTAACAAAAAAATAATAGTAAAATCACGTTTAAAATATGAGATCATAATTTAAAAATTACAAAACAAAATTAATCAATTCAATTAAAAAAATTACAAAATAATATTCTTTTTTTAATTTTATTTATTACGGGGAGGGGGCGGAGGCGGGTATCAGTAAACCCATACCCACTTTTGACTTTCCGGAAAAATCCAAACCTGAACCCAATTAATTCGATTTTTTCCCACTAAAATCGAGACGGATTTAGACAGGTACCCATGGGTTCAGGACCCACTGCCATACCTAGTTGTGCAAAGGTAGGGTTGGGAGGGCGGGAGTATTGCAAGTTGAAGGGGTGGGGGGTTCATTTAGTCAAAGTGGGGTGGGGTTATAATGTTCTGTTTTTAGAAAAAGTAAAACGCAACGTTTTACTTAGCCTAACTGACAACTTAATTTAGCGGCTCTTTCCAAAAGACGTGAATGTAAATAAAAAACATTTCCTGGATAAGCTAAGTGAAATGCACGTTTTGTCATCTTTTATTTTAAAAAATAAAATCAAATTTAATTTTTTTTAGTTTAATTGATTCCGAAGGTTTTTAATCAAAAAAAAAATTAAATTTGATTTTGAAACAAATATTTAAGATTTTTGAGTAGTCACAATTTACATTATCAAATATATAACTGACACTTTATCACTTAATTATTATAAAGATATAAAACAAAAAATTTTAAATATTAAAGAACAAATATGAAAAAAAAATTATCAAAAATTAAACACAAAATTCAAATATATATCAAAAATTAAAAATATATTTAAGCCTATGAAAAAACTATTTGCAATATTCAAGTACTTATAACTATAATTTCTCATGTAGATTTATATGTGGTGTCCATTTAACTGTTGAGAGAAAGACCGAGAATTTGGAACCTGAAAAGTATAAGCAATAATCGGATAAAATATGTTTGGGTGAATCACTACAAATATATTCATGCACAAAACTTTGATTTAACTGTATAAGTAATTATTTTTAGGTTAAAATTATTCAAGTTAGTCTCTTATTTTTAAAATTAAAAGGTTTAGTCGTTTATGTTTTTAAATTGAATCAAAATAATTATTTTTTAAAAATTAGTTTTCAATTTTGGGCCACAATCTTAAATACTTTCTTGACTGATTTTAGACTTGAAACTTATTAAATTTACTTACATAAATAATATAAAATTCAATTGATTTTGAAACTAAAAAATGCGGTGAAAATTGTGAATATTTCACCCCAATAATACAAAAAAAAAAAAAAAATTTACTCATACAATACAATCCAAAAATTATTTATACAAATAATATAAATCACTATTTATGGTGAGAAATCGATTTCCCCCAAATCGATTTCTCACCTTTGTTTTATTTTTTTCATTTTTACATTGTGAAATTGGTTTCAAGGAAACGATTTCATAATGTGTTTTTGTTTGTATAATGAAGTTTAATGTCCGTCAAGCCGACGCAAAACTTATATTAGATTATAACATAAAAATAAAAAAAAATAGTCTATTTTATTCAAAAAATACTTTTAAAAACATAAATACTTTTTTCCATCATATGTACATTGTTAATCTTTATTTCAATTTTTGTTAAGATTATAAAATGTAAGTACAAAATAAAGAGTATATTATAATTACAAGTTTACAATGAAATACAATTACATAGTGAAAGGTTAAATAATAATTGACATAGTTGTAATGGCATTTGTAATTTTTCTATATTTTGTGTCAGCTTAGCTTAAATTGAGTAAAAATGTGTTTGTTAATCTGATCATTAAACATGTATTTAACGTCAACTTGGCATACACTAAATACAAAAATAACACATTCTGAAATCAGTTCCCCGATATAAAAATTTCAGTGTGTAAAAATGAAGCAAAAAAAAAACAAAGGTGAGAATTTGGTTCTTAAATAATGATTTGTATCATTTGTGTAAATGATTTTTGGATTGTATCATTTAGTTAATTTTTAATTTTTTTGTATTATTAGGGTGAAAAATTCTGAATTGTATGAGAAATGAGTCTCATGAGCAATCAAATGAGAATTTTCATTAGATTTTTCGATTTTATAATTGCTCGATGGATCATTTTTCATGTGATTTTTATTATATTTATAGTCTTCCGCGGATGCACGTGAGAGGG
The DNA here is from genome assembly GCA_007407185.1 of Glycine tomentella. Lineage (NCBI taxonomy): Eukaryota > Viridiplantae > Streptophyta > Magnoliopsida > Fabales > Fabaceae > Glycine > Glycine tomentella. The sequence continues at coordinate 3,720,524 of PYAF01000602.1, forward strand.
TGTGCAGACAATTGCGCCCATAATAAAAAATTTTAATTTGTATGTGTAATGAAAAAATTGCCCCCACTAAAAAATAGTTTTTACCCCATAAGATTATTTTTTAAAAAAATGAATGTATAAAATATAAAAAATAAAATAGAGAGAATAAATTGATACAAAATTTACTACTTTATCCTTTTAATTTTCAGGTTTAATTACTATTTTTGTTATCTATTTTATTTTTTAGGTTCAATTTGATCATTTAATTTATTTATTTGGTTCAATTTGGTTCTATGATTTGAGATGACACTAATAAATTATGTGTTTAGTCCTCAATAAATTAACAAATTTTATTTTTGGTCCTTAATAAAATTGTTTTTATGTTAAGTTCCAAATAAAACAAAAAAAATTATCATTGTTATTTTTTTAGTACTTTTTATTTACCTGTTTTTTCATTTGTGTCCTTATAATATACATATATATATAGATTATTTGTTATTAGTCTTTATTAAATATTTTCAAATGAACTAATAAAAAATGAACAAAAATTTTATAAGGACTAATGAAAAAATAGATATATATTAGAAGGACTAAAACAAAATCAAACAGAACTAAATACAAAATTTTAATTTTATTAGGGATTTATACCAAAAAAAAATTATTAGAGAACCTAAACAAAATTCCCTAATTTATTAGGGATAAAAAAAACATTTTAAAGCTTTATTTAACCAAATTAAAACTATTTATTACCCCCACTGATAAAAAAATTTGCATTCGTCACTGTTTATGATCATTTTCTTTTCGAATATCAATTGGACTTTATAATTAGACAATTGTTTTTTCCACTTTCCCTCTTTACTAGTACACTCCCCTTTTCTTTTTATTTTTCCAAATTAACCTTGTAAATGCCTCATCAATTTCTCCTCACTTATGAAAAATAAAACACTCCCCTTATCTGCAAATTTATCAATTGCATCATATCCCCAACGTTTTGCCTTATGTGCCTAGAACCCTACCATAATCTCAACATTTACAAGAACTATGTTGAAGAAAATTTCAATCCTATGAACCCTCAATAGTCAATCTTGTTCTAAATTTATTTCACCAAACCCTAAACATCATTCCAATCAAAGAAACCCCTCTTCTCTCCTTCAATGTTTCTTTGTATGCTTGGCGCTTGGAACCAATACCATGTTTACTGCAGTTGTAATAGGTTTGGGAATTATAATCTATTGGTCAAATATGAGATACTTAGGCATATAGTGTATGTTTTTGGGGATTGGGCCAACACGTTTCAGTATCAGTATAGAAAAATCCGTGTGTGCCAACATAATACACTTATGTTTCATTTGGTTTTTAAGAATTATTAGGCTAGCAGAATAGGAATAGGAATCTTTGTTGTGGGTAGGGAGAGTTAACATACTTTTTCCTGAAGAACTTGAGAGAGAAAGTGATGAGGGGGAGAATATATTTACAAGGGTATTTTAAGGAAATAAAAAGAAAAGGGAAGTGTATTAGTAAAGAGGAAAAGTGGATATAGTAATTGCCTATAATTTTCATATACATTAATTTAATAGGATAATTCAAAAGTATTCGAAAAAGATAATTCAAAAATATTTTTGACTCACTTTAAAACCATAAAATTAAATTGAATTTTTTAGAAAATAAGTGACCAAACTAAATATAATTAAAAACATAAGAGACTTAAAATGTATTTTAGCTTTCCTTTTAATAGTCCCATATTTTGGTCCTTTTATAATAAATAAAAAAATTACGTGAATTTTACTTTGACATATAAATATCGAATTTGAAAATGAAACTTAAGGTGACTAAAAACATTATTTTTACAATGCAACATTCATTTTTAATTTTGGTGTTATAATTATAATAAAAATAAATAATATTTATACCTTTTTGACAGAGAATATTATTTGTACTTACACTATTATTTAATTATATACAGTAAATTTATGAACTTTTATGATAATTATTCTTACCTTAAAAGTTATATTAAGAATAGGAATGTTAACACTCTACTCTCCGACACTCATTACTCATTAAAAATGATTTCTTTTTTTTTAGGTGAATGAAAAATTATTTCTTATTGGTTGACAAAGTAAAAACTTTTACGCCCATATAGAATACCTATTAATCTCTAAGGATAAGTAGTTTTCTAATATCAACAGACGATAGAATTAAAATGAAGAAATAATTGTGCCTACAGGAATTAAGTCAATTTTTTTACTAAAAAAGTTGAAGAGAAATGTAACACAGATATAAAAAAAACATTAATTTTAGGATCAAGCTGATTAATCACACTAGACAAAAAAGTTAGAATTAAAGTTGAAGTTTAATTTTTAAATATTATTAGTGAAAAATATTATATGATCAATTAATTAGATATTTTCTTAAATATATTTTTTTAAAATAATTATGAATGATACGAGAGATCAAGTAATACCAAGAGTTACTTCTAAAAAATTGTTTTTCATCTACTCCTTTCATTTTCTTATAAAATGATTCTAATGAATAACTCACTTTTCTTCTTCACCCTTCATTGCGTATAATTTAATATATAAGAAATAAGTTGAAAATAGTTGAGAGAGAAAATGTTAATACCCTAAAAAAATGTAACATAAAATGAGTATATCAATGAAATTATAGTAATCTTTAAAAAAAATTTACTAAATATTATAATAGAAAATATTCATTTACTTTTAATAGTCAAGATAGAAATACAAACATGAAATTCATGCATCAATAAAACAATTAAATTGCATCAAAAACTCAAATACATGCATTGCATTTAAAACATTATAAAGCTCAACTTTATTTTTACTAAAAGTGACTTTTAAAATTAGAATAACTCATTTTTTGAAATTAACTATACTTTTTTTTCAAATTAACTATAATAAAAATATAGATTGAACAAGTATTAGAAATAACAAAAAAAAAAAATATATCAATAATTTATAGTCAATGTTAAAAAATATAATAAAAATTGACAAGTTGTATTATGTCAAACTTTTTAATGCTCAAATTTTCTAAACAAGCCCTACCCTCAGCTATACCATTTGCTCTTACAGATACAGATGTAAAACCTAAATATAACATACATATCCGTCACAAATAAAAATGCACTGAACCATATCATCTGCTACTACCAAAATATAAAAAGGATTAAGCAAACAAACCTTACCATGAATAATTTCACATCTCCATCCCTCGCAATGGTTCCAACTAGTTACATGTTTTTGCACTAAAAAATATTGTTTCTTGATACACAAGGAATAAGATAAGCTCTGACTTATCCCATTTCAGAAACTTAAAAATGGCTACAACCCTGTAATATAAAAATATTTGCAGACACCAAGGGCAGATGCATACACCAGAAATTTTGTATTCACAAAACTTTGAATTGGCTTTTGCTCATAAAAATGATTCCTATCCCAATTATCTAACAGACTAATAATACATTCACTAGTCTAGTAGAACAAAAAATAAAGTGTTCCTCCGCAAAAGGGCAGAGAACGAGACAAAAAAAAAAAAAAGGAAAATGAGGGAGGGGGACTACAAGGAAATAAGAGACGACCCTGTACACATGCCTCTATATTCGTCTCTTTCCAAAGAAAATACTCTAAAAACAGTGGTAATATACAAGACCTATGAAACGAATGAAGTAAGCAATGATGCCTACCAATACAATTTTTCCTAATCTTTTGGCAGGACCTACACAAAACAATGGATATCTATCTCCGTATTCCAAAGCCCTCATGTAGACCAGCTTCGTCTGCACAAAAACCATAACAAAATTTACGTATTTTTTTCATTCTGCAATGAAAAATAGATAAATACACCACAAGAAAAATCAAAGGTCAGATTCATACACCGAATAAAATTGATGCACAATTAATAGGTACCTAGGATCTTAAGCAATGCACATTACAAAAACCAGAAACTTTCACTCATCCCATAACAAAATTTAAGTCTTTTTATTTAATTCATCCATTAAAAAATGGTATGTACACTAGGAAAATAAAAGTCAAAGGTTAGAACCACACATTGTATCTTAAGCAATACATATTCAAAACAACAAAAAGAAGTAAATTTCATCAGCTAATTTTCACTAGGATAAAACAAAACTAAACAATCACCATATCCCAACATACACGGTAGTCAAAAGAAACATGATTTGCATCTAAAAATATTTAGTTGGTTACAATTTACTAAGGATTGGGGGGTTCGGCCTATTAACCACAACCCGTTACAAAATTAGGCACATGAAGGCCAAAGCAAGCAGTGGAACAAGTGAACGTGGCTAAAGGATAGAAAATAACAAAAAAGTAACAGGTACCAAGGAGGGAGAGGGAGGATATAAAAGGATTATATAATGGGGGTATCAAAAAATTGGTATTGAATAGGCTGAATGAACAAGCTGGTTCTTCCTCGGAAAAGGGGCTCTCTAGTTCTTTTTCTTATTTTCTTGGAGTGCAGCCTTGTAACAGATTTATACCTATAGCTCTAATTCAGTATCAACATTACTTTAGTTTTACCATTGCAATATCAAAAGAAATATCTACATCTAAAAAATACCATGGTTATTTACATACATACCCAGTATCATAGTTATTAATCTCGGATCCCAGTATCATAGTTATTAATCTCGAATAGTGGTACAACAAAGGGACTGGTCATATTATAATACAAACTAAATAATTTATACTGCACATACAAAATACAAATACTCAAAATAATATACCCAAAATTAAGTTTACACACAGAATCACCATCAATCAAGGAGCAATAAGAATGTAGAATGAAGTCAAAATATGAAAGATGATGGTCAAATTATTAGGGTAAAAAACAGAAAACACATTAGATAAAAATTACGAAAATGTGAACTGTTGAATATTAAGGAAGAAAAGAACCCCAAAAAGGAAAAAAGCACACATTTGTGAGCTCTGAAGTGCTGACAGAGTGAGCTCTAATGCATGAACAGAAACCTGTGATTGGTCATTGGCCAGAGAGATCGGGCCTGGGCAGAAAAAGATGCTAGCAATGATATCTATTATCTATCTATTACTATATATTATAAAATTTCCCCTCCTCTCTCTCTCTCCCCCCCTCTCTCTCTCTACCACATGTCATTACATGGTTAAAATTTTCCCGCCAAAGCTACAGTACACAACTAAGGAGCTTTTTTTGGGTACTCACAAAACGCTCTGTTGAAACGGAATCAAAACAGCATGATTAATATTTAATCAAATATTAATTGTTTTGAGTTCTGACCATATATAATTATTGCAAATATTAATTACTTTACAAAATTAAGAAAGTATTTTAACCGAACTGACAGAAATATTCTTATTTAATAATTACTCATAAATATTTTAACTGATCTTGCATTAATTAATATTTTTATTAAGTGTATATTATATTAAAATATAAAAATAAGAAAATATAGAAAATTATTTTTAACAAAATATTTCTCTAATATTTATGTTTTAAACAGTACTAATTTTGCTGCATTTCATTTTTGTTGGAAAAGCCCTCTTAATTGTGGAAACCCCTTAGCCTACCTTAGTTGCAGCCTCTTTGGGTGGTGGTTTAGTCCCACGTCGACTAGAGATAAAGCGAAGTATATAGTGGGACAACCTTTACCTTACAAGCCAATTTTGTAAGATTGAGTTAGGTCTATAACCCACTTTCTAAAATGGTATGAGAGCCTATTCTAAATCCATTGTTGGCCCACCTTCATTTCATTTTTGTTGGAAAAGCCCTCTTAATTGTGGAAACCCCTTAGCCTGCCTTAGTTGCGGCCTCTTTGGGTGGTGGTTTAGTCCCACGTCGACTAGAGATAAAGCCAAACTAAAGTATATAGTGGCACAACCTTTACCTTACAAGCCAATTTTGTAAGATTGAGTTAGGTCTATAACCCACTTTCTAAAATAGTACGAGAGCCTATTCTAAATCCATTGTTGGCCCACCTGCATTTGGCACACTCCAAGCTGAAAGTCCTGGGAGTGAGGTGGAGTATTGGAAAATCCATCTTCTTAATTGTGGACACGCCTTAGTCCACCTTAGTTGCAACCTCTTTGGGGGTTGCCTGAAGTGAAACATTGAGGATAGTGGTTTAGTTGTTTGATTAGCAACACACTCCTCCTAACACACACCCTATCATTGGTTGAACGTTATTGGAGGCAAAATTATGAGTCACCAAATAATATGTAGGACCCACTATCTTTTGTAATTTCCAAGAAATTTTAACAAATAAGAGTGTGTTGCTAGCACTTCTCTTAATATACTTTATAATTTTTCCTTAATTTGTATATTTTGTTTAGTTTATGAAATCACTGCAGAGCGATGTGGTTTGAATTTAACCATTTCTTTGAGTTGGTTCCAAAGTTGTTATTATTAAACTGTGTTTGAGCAATATAGTTCATATATTGTATTCGGTAATGATTTTTATAATTGATACTTGTTATTAGCTTACAGTAAAGATAATTATTATTGAACTCTCAATTAATCAACATTTTATTATTGTCTAAAGTAACAACATTTTTTTATGTATTTTTTATTTTTATTTTTCCATTCAACTATTATATTATTACACTAGAATCAAATATATATTTTATTTTCATTATTAATTATAGTATGCATTTCCACATATACTGTACATAAAATTTTTCCATATATTATCAATCAACTACATATACATGCCTTTTCAGAAACCATTTTACTAGCTGAGAATGTGATTTGTGTTGTGGTTCTTATTTATATAAGAATAAAAGAGAATACATTTTAATCACTTATGGTATCTGTTTACAATATGCACCATGGCATGTTTTAAAATATGATACAATTATAATATTTTGTTCACGTTAAAAAAATAAGAAAACTCCTTACTGAAAATATAAGAAAATTATTTGTAACAAATACTATTTCTCTAACATTTGATTTTAAAGTGCCGAAATGAATATAGTTTATAATTTTTCCTTAATTTTTGTTTAAAATTATATATATATAATTTAATAAACAATAAAGAACTTAAAAAATATTTAAGAATTAAATTATAATTTAAGTTAAATGTATAATTTTAAATTTTTTATTTAATTATTGTTATTATTATTAAAAATTATTTATTTAACTATTAAAAATAATTCATTTATATTTTGACTAATTATAAAAACAAAGTATGAACATAATTACATAATTAAATTTTAATATTTATATATAATATATAATAATATTATTATATAAAAATTTTAACTAAACAATTAAATTAATGATCATAAATATATGTATATGTATAAAACGGCATATGCAGGCGGGGGCAAGGGACTAAATACCCGAATCTGAACCTATCCCCTATTTATTTAACAGGTATTCACAGGAGATTTTCCCTATTTGTTTTAATAAAATACCAGGTTTCTATCGCAATCCCACTGTCGACCAAGTTAATATATACTACTGAGATTACCATTGAGGAAAAAGCTTTTCACAAAAATCAACACCGATCAAGAAATTTCAAAGTACAAAATGTTCCATATACCACTAGTGAAAAGATCACAATTTTACCCCACCCCTCCATGAAAAAGATTTAATAAATTATGTACTTCAATAATGACTAAATTTTTGAAACACAAGGCCATAGAACATAAAAATACCTGTACAATGGTGACAAAAGGGCATACAGATTCCAACCCTGACAGAACCAAGCACACTCAGCTGCTTCATCCATTACAAGTCATCATTCCACTTTAGAATTGGATGGATTGATAAGCAAACTGCTCTGCCCTGGTTGCATATGTTGCACTTGTTGCTGTGATTGATGTTGCACAGTTAAATCTGTGGGAGAATGTTGCTCCTGCTCCTGTTGCTGCTGCTGATGTTCTGAAGGCTGACATGATTGTTGAGATTGGATGGGTTGAGATGAAGTTTGCTTTTGAAGAGTCAGTGACTGCTGCTGCTGCCACTGCCCCCCAGAATTATGTGCATGAGAAGGTAAGCTAGTTGATAACTGTTGTGGGCCCAGCTCTTGACTAATAGTTGGTAGCTCATTTCCAGCAGAATTTCCAACAGGTGTGCTCCCCAGAGAGCTCGCTTGAGTAACTGGATTGGGCACATTGGAATCAAATGGTGATTCTGACGTTTTCCACTGAGAAGATGCACTAGGAGGAACAACATTTACACTAGCTGCATCCATACCAGGAGACATTGCAGTGTTTGTACTGACTTGTGAAGCACGGTTTGCAGGATGTTGATCAACTTTAGGTGAATCAGATTGAGACATGCTTGATGACTCAGACTGCACCTGACAGTTTTCTTGCAACATTCTCTGAACATTTGATTGAGTCTGATTACTTTGCTTATACAGTAGCTGTGATTGTAGCGGCAGTTGATGATGGTTAGAAGCAACAGCTGGCTGTGGAGATGATGCCATATGGCCTGCAGTAACAGACAAAACATGTCCTTGAATGCTATCAGAAGGAGATACCACTGGCTGAGGTTGTTTCAATGTAGTGTTTGCTGGTCCAGAATGTAGCTTTTGCTGCAACTGGGAATGATTTGAAGAATGGGCAGGAGCCAAAGGCTTCGATGGTTGATTTGGATTACCAGATCCAGGATATAAATTTTGACCTTGCATCATGGGCATGATTTGGTCCACTTTCTCAACAGTTTGGCTTCCTGGAGGTACAGATAATCCATTTAGATGAGATGGATCCACAGCGTTGTTCTGATGGATCAACATGTTTCCTCTTCCTAGTCCTTTCAGAAGTTTTGCCTGCTGTTGAGACTGTGCATGCTGTGGCTGATTAGGATGCTGCCTACCAGGCTGTGGATACTGTCGCTGCTGTGGCTGTCGCTGCCGTTGCTTTGCCGTCTGATTAGGCAACACACTACCACCAGGATTCCTGCTGAAACCATGTGGTAGGTGATGTTTCTGCTGTTGGTGCTGAGAAGACATGGGAGTCAATGGGGATGTTGGTGTTACAGGGGAAAGAGATACTTGCTGCGATGAATTTTGAGGTTGTGCTTGTGAACTATTTTGCAGAGGTGGTGATACAGGCAGTTGGGACTGTGCCTGAGCATGCGAACTCAAAGCACTTGATGCAGCAAGCTGTTGCTGTTGTTGGTGCTGCAGATATCGCTGCTGTTGTTGCTGCAGATGCCGTTCCTTTGCCAATCGAATTGCATAGGCCTGTTGTGAATTAGTAGCATGATTTGAACCTTGAAGAGAATGGGGATTGCTGAGATGGGACTGTTGTTGAGATAGTTGATGTGGCTGCTGGGCATGCCCTGGGTATGACTGAACAGGTGGTGTTGTCTGATTATTAAAGGAAGAACTCATCCCACTAAAAGCAGGAATGCCTTGGCTGTTCCCTTGTGTGACCTGCATCGGAAGTTCGGGAACCATCATTTGTCTTTGGTGTTCTTGGTTATGGCCAGGCTAAAGAAAGTGAGAAGAAAACTCATTAGTTAAATAAATAGGATCACCATAAATGTTAATTGATGCACAAAGGCAAGATCAATCAAAATAGAACTGACATGCTATAAACTTATTGCCCAACCAAGTCGAGAAACTATTGGAAACATTGTAATAACTGATGCTAAATTGGATGGATATTAAGTTTCATAGCCAAAAGCAGAATTTCCAACTCCAAAATGTTAATTATTACCAATAGAACCAATTAAATTCAAAGAGAGACAAGAGCACTTCTCACCCTCATCATATGTACAGTCTCCCGAGGTCTCAGCATTGAGTTTCCATGTCCAGCACCAACTCCAGCATGCATATTTACAGGGCTTGGAATCCCCACCATACTAGAAGAAGGCATGCCTCCAGAACTAAGCATAGATGATGATGGCACTCCTTGAAACCCTGGCCTAATGCTTCTGTTAATCCCACCCAACATGCCCATACCATTTCCACCAGGCAACATTCGCACACCACCAAGATCGCTTCCTGAAAGAGATCCAGGAACAGACAGGGTAGATTGTGGCATGTTTCTGCTAGATATCATCTGATTATACTGTTGTATTCTCTTCTGTTCATCAACTGATAAAGGTTGAGTTCGTGAAACTCCATATCTACTATCCCTGAAAACACATGCAGTCCCTAAGCATTAAATAACTAATTATGTGCATTTAATAATTGCATAGCAAGAATCTCCAGTTATAAAATGTGCTAACCTGGCAGGGGCTGCCAATGGACCAGATGATGATAAGTTATTGCTAAGACCCATACCAGAAGATGATGGAATTGATGAATTTAGCCCAGCTGAAGGATGCACAGATGAAACAGAACTATGATTTGACATTGGTAAACCACCAGCAAGAGAGCCTTGATACCCAAGGGACAGGACATCTGGGCTTGATTGATTTGTATCACAAAGATCAAGTGGCCTTCACCAGAACTCAAAAATGGTTACGATACTTGTGATTGTGCCAAACAAAACAATAATGTACAACCAGAATGTGAAAAATTCAAGGTAAGCCTAGTTGCGGCATAGACAATAATGCAATAGTATTCATAACTTTAAAACTTCAATGCTAACCACCACCACCACCACCACCACCCAACACAAAAATCAAATCAAATCAAATAGAACTTACGTCAAAACATTTCCATTCAAGTTGTTCGGGCAGATTTGGGAAAGAGCAATCACGTGCGAATTATGGACAGGTACTAATGGTTGGTTATCATTCTGCATTTAAACAAAAGAATTTCAAATCAGCTGTCATTAAAAGAAGGTTTTTAAATTCTTACAGCTACCACCCTGCTCATAAATAATATTCTTCAAAAAAATTACACCAACCAGCAGTGGATGTCCCATATCAGTAAGATATTACGATACAAAATCAGCAGGAAAAGTGCCAACAGGAAATAAAAAAGTTGTGTTGTTTGCTAAATAATCACATTAAAATCAGAATTAAAAAAGTATCACAAAAATTATGATTAAATGCCCGACTTCTTCAGAGGTAACTGCACTCTAGAAATCAACCAGGAAATAAACCAAGAGAAACAGAAAAGTCCAATTCTAAAAAGGTTTAATTAAGTATAATTAGAATATTAATTTTAGAGTTAGTTAGTGACAAAAAAATAGGAAGACCTAAGATAAGGAAATTCATTCAGATCTGCCAGCTATCATTTGTAAATTGAACATTAGTTTGCTGTGGAAAAAAAAAAATCCTTTGTGAGGGGGAAATCTTTGGAGGACTTTGTTCTGTTCTTTTGCAATCAATCAAGAAATACAATCCTTTATATTCTTGCAAGGCCAGCATTTCAGAGTTGAAGCACAGGCTGCACAAGCTATTGAGGAGGGAAGAAATGTTCTGGGAGGGATGGGGACTGGAGTGGAGAAGAAGGCTTGACGATTCTTAGTTTTGGGAGGAAGGGTTTACGTAGAGAAGTTTTGGGAAGGGGGAAGGAAGGATTTAATGCAATAGAAATAAAAACTCAAAAGGAACTTGAGCCAAAGTTAAGGCACTTGAGTTTTAGTAGTAGTATGAATAAAACAAAAGAAAATCTGAATCCTTATACTATGTTTTAAAAAGGCACGTGAGCCCAACCTACTCAGTTTAACAAAGCACGTGAGCCCAATTTGCATTTGACCCACAAGCCCAAACCAGTCATCTCCTTCACAACCCTAATCTGAAACTGCCTCCATGATTGTGGACGGAGAAACTTCACCCCTCCACAAGATCCGCAATGCGCATGACGGCCACGAGGAGCAAAGCATCGACGATTGCCTTTTTTCGCGGCTTCCGCAGCATGACGCCGTCGCAATAGTGTTTTCCCTGAAAACCGCAACACGATAGCATTATAGCATCATGATGCGCTCTATTTGAAAACACTGGTTGGAAAGCCACCTTAATTACAGTTACCCCCAACCTGCCTTAGTTGCAGCCTCTTTGGGGGTTGCCTTAACTGCAGCCCCAAGGGTGGTGCTTCAGTCCCGCATCGACTAGAGATATGGCTTAAATAGAGCTCATAAAGCTTGGACAGTCCTCACCTTACAAGCTGGTTTTGTGGGAGTTGAGTTAGGTCTTAAGCCAAAATTCCAAGAGTTAAGAATACTAGTTAGAGTAAGTGACAAATGAATACAACTGAATGAGAGGGAATTCATTCAGGTCTGTCAACATTTGTAAGTTGACAACTATTTTTTGAAAGGAGAAATCTTGTGAAGGGGAAACCCTTGGAGGAGAGTTCTCTCTCCTTTTTTCTGTTCTTTAGTCTTAGAATGTGGGTTATGGGCCTAACTCAAGCCTAAAAGTCATTGGGTGAGGGTTGCCCCCCACTTATATATGTTATCTTGGTCTTATCTCTAGCTGATGTGAAACTTGGGTTTTTCCCAATACACCCCCTCACACCCAATGTAATACAATCAGGCCATTGTAATACAAAAACAGATCTTATCTTAAAGTGGCATTCATACAACTACAAGCATCACTAAATTCAAGTTTCAACTGTATATCAATTAAGTTCGTCAGATATTTGAATTAACTAATCATACTATTTAACTAGTCATAAAAGTGATTGACATATAATAAATACCATTTTTAAATGTCATTGCAATTGTATATTAGAATCCACCTAATATAAGATTTTGATTAAAACCTGATTCCTGTGGTAACGTTGCTTCTGCCCAATCTTGATAATTTTATCAAAATGAGACTTCAGAGTATCCTCCTCCATTGGTCCTTGCAAACGTTGAAACAACTGCCGGGCACTACCCTGCTAAAGATACAAAATTTTCAAACCAATCAAACAATGAGGATCTACGAATATGTATGTGTGAACGAATAATACAAAATAAGAAATAATAAGGTTAAATTAATCATTTGGTCTCTCTATAGTTACAAAAACTTTCCCTTTTAGTCCCAATGCTTCAAAGCATCCCCTTTTAGTCCCTACACATACCATTTTTAATCCCTTTTAGTCCAAACGAGACTTAAAGGGATTAAAAGGATATGTGTAGGGACTAAAAAGGATTAAAAAATGTATGTGGGGACAAAAAGATTTTTGGTACCTATCGGGACCAAATGAGTAATTAAACCAAATAATAGAAGTATTCATGCCTTTGGAATTCCAGGTAGTGTAGACGGATAAGATTGAGAAGACCCTGAGTCTTCCGCGCTATCTGCACCATCCCCAGCAGTTTTATCCATTAAAATTTTGTGACGCTCCTTGCACTCTTTTGGTTTCCGAAAGATACACTGGAAATATTGCAAAATTGCATTCCTTCAATTACAGATCCATGAGAAAGATAGCTGAGAAATAAAGGAGAAAAGAAAGAACAGTTCTGTCATGATTGATTGACTGGAAAAAAGAAAAAGGAGAATACTCCTTCCAAGGGTTTCCCCTTCTACAACTGCTCAGATTCCCAATCAAGGTTATCAACAAGAAATAACAGCCTATGGTGGTGAGCTAAAAATCCACAAATCCGCCATACACATACAGCAGATGGCATGGCAGCCTATGGTAGAAGCATGGTAGTTGAATCGGGATACAAATCGTGAATCGGAAGGCCAATTTTCCAAATCTCAAAAAAAAAAAAAAAAAAAAAAAAACAGTATAACAATAAACTAAAATTCAAGTAATCTCAAAAAAAACAATGTCATAACAATTATCAAAGTCTCAAAATCTCATCACATAAAGTCATTAACATAATTCTTAAAAACACCAAGGTTATCAATAGTGGATGGTAGCTTATGGCTGTAAGCCAAAAATCTGCCATACACATATGGTGGACCTATGGCAGAAGCAATGGTGGACAAAAAAAAAATATAGACATAAACTAAAAAAAAAGCATAAATAAATTTAAAACAAATAAATAGCAGAATCATATACTAAATTTCAAGAAAATATTATAACATTCATCAAAAACATAATGGTAATTAAAAAGGATAGTTATAAACTAACAATTGAATAACAGAATTTGAAAACAATTAAATATATCAGAATTTAAAAAAGAATTAACAAACATAATCAAAATAATTAAAAAAGACTACAAATAATAATAGTTTTTAAACAAAATTAAAGAATAATTAAAAATATAAAACCAAAATAATATTTATAATGAACAAAAATATAAAACTTTGTAATTAAAACACAAAATAGAACAGTAAAATGAGTGAAGCAAAGAAAAATCAGATTGAAAAAGAATGAAATGAAGGAGACAAGTTTGTTGGAGATGGTCATCATCACCACCAGAGATGATCACCGCTGCCAGTGATGGTTGTTGCAGGGTAACTGGAAGAGTACCTTGCTGGGGTGCAGTGTTTAGAAATTGGTCACAATTTTATATCTCGATAATACAAGACTTTTATAAGGGTTTTCAAACATTTTGGGCTTTGGGTCTGGTCAGATTACATGGTCCAAACTCAACTTTTCTTTTTCCAAGGGTTTTTAAACATTGTGGGCCTATGGGTCATGTCATAACTGAAATGGTGGAGGACGCCATAAAATGTGATATGGCAGATGGCGAATGATGAAGGCTCCAAAATGCCACACCATACCGCTATGGCGGGGCCATAAACATTTTTTAGCAACATTCCTCTTACCCAGCATTATTTGACAGACAGAAACTTTATCAGCTTTCCTGATATGGTGCAAGTGCAATTGGTGAATGTCCATAAAAAGAAAAAAAAAATAAGATGAAGATTTTTTAGGGATGGAATGTGACTAGGGGTGTAAATGAGCTGAGCTATTCATGAACTATTTGAGCTCAACTCATTAATTACTAGTTCAAGCTTGTTTGTTTAATTAAATACCCAAACCAAAGCTTAAGATTAGGCTTGATTATTTATATGATCCGAGTCCAAGCTTTCAAAGCTTGACATTAAGAGCTCGTTTATATATATATATATATATATATATATATATATATATATATATATATATATATTTTATGAAAACAATTTTATATATTCTAATAATTTTACTATTTATCATTTTTTTAGTTGAAATTTAAAAACATGAAAGGTGTCATTGTTTATGTTTCATTGAGGTGTTAGTACTCTTGTTCAGAGTTCAGACTCGGATGGCTAGTATTGAGTACTACTTAGGCTTAACATTAGCTTCTTTTATAATATATAAATGTTTTTGTTGATAAAAGAAAAATTGATGAAGATTTTATTGGTCTTTTTTATTTATATATTGATATGAAAATATGTAATTTGAACTTTGTTGAGAACATTAAATCAATTTTTTTTAAGTTTCTTTTTTGTAAAGGTCAATAAGCTATGAATTATTTTAATAGTAAAAAATTTGAATTCCACATATCACATGTTAAGCACATTTTTTAATTAGTAAATAATTATCTAGTATTAAAATAATTACCAAATGCTTAATCGATAAAGTTAAAAAATAATTTAACAAATTGTAAAAGCAAAAATTATAAGTTATAAATGAGCTAAACAAGTCAAGCTCAAGCTTCTTTTTTAACAAGCCAAGCCCAAGCTTTCAATTAGTTAGGCTCGTTTAAGTAAATGAGCCAAGCTTGAACAATTAATTTATTTTACAAGCCTAAGCTTTAAGAGCTCGGCTCGACTCGATTACACCCCTAATTGTGACAACTATCATTGAAGATGTCCTTCTGTCCTGCAACCATAGCACCTTTCCTATATGTGTAATTATATCTGCATATCATTACCTTGAATTGTATAGTAGTGTTGATAGCATCACTAACAAGCTCCCAGTTTGGACCCATATCATGCACCAGGACAACTAGAGCCTGCAACATTGGATAATAGATAACCACTTTATGCAAGTCACGAAGTTCAAATATTTACTCCAAAACATGACATAAGAGTTAAGTTGAGATAACAATCGATCAACAAACAACCTGGTCTTCAAATAGTGACCAAGGACTTCCAGAACCAGGCTGTCCCACAGAAACCTAAAAGAATCAATAAACCAAAAATGCAAATAAATAGATCAGTGTGGTGACAACGGACACTTTGCTACCACAGCCATCTAAGTTTCCAGCAAAATTACCTTAAGTGCTTTGGCTTTCCTGCCTCTATCTCGTCCACCACTAATGATTCTAATAAATTTACTTGGACTGGACATGTTACTCATTTGCGAAGCAGCAGGGGAGGGAATAGAATTAGCTATTGGAGCAACATTGTCAAAATTATCAAGGGATTGTTTTGCTGTCTTCAGCTTCTTCACACTATGCTGGCCATACAAACCTTCAAAAGACGACAGTTAAAAACGTCAAGCATGAAAAAAATATAATACTGACTACAGAAAAACTTTCTAAATATATCATCAGATAACAGGGAGTTTACCGCTACTTCCATTAGGTTCAAAGTGATGACTATCCAATCTCTTCTTGGCATGATCCCTCTGTTAAATACATTAAAACACCATAGGATAAATGCTGAAGAAAATATTGTGAACAACTAAGAAAGGAAAAGCATAAAAGTAAAGTTCTCTAATGTCTACTCCAAAACAACATAAATGATAAAACATTATAAGTTCAAAACTCCATATCCCAACTAAACATTATTGACTTCTATAGGTGTGTTTGTTTTTATGTTTCAAATGCTCAAACTGAGGTTTGACCCAAAGCAGAAACACACAAGCTTTCCCATTGAGGTGTCTTAAAAGTTGAACCAACTACAAACCAAACACACACTTTATCCCCCAACTAAGAAACATTCAACTAGTTTTTACAGTAGAAAGAGTCTCTAAGGTTTTACTTGAATTGGTGGAAGGAATTGAAATGGAACAAAGTGGAATGAAACAAAACAAAATAGAATAAAAGTTCCATTTCATTGTTAAGATATTTTATAATGGAATGGAATAAAGTTCTTGATCAACTGTTTGGAAAGTGATTGGATGAAATAAGTGATAACTTTTTTTATTCCCATATTACCTTTACTTTAAAAATACCAATATTTTATTTATATTGAAAATGAAAATAATTTTAACAAAATACCAAAATATAAAGAAATAAAGGGTCATGGAGTCATGGACTAATAGTCTAATATTCATTTTTTATTTTAATAACCAGATTTGTGTGATTGGAATACTAGAAAAAAGACAACTACAGCATGGTGCAGGCAAGGTGAGAATTGTAAAAAATGTAGCAGTAAAGAGCATAGAAAAAATGTGTTGATGAAACAATTCATTGATAATCATAAGGTAAGGATAGAGCCATAACTTCATAATTTATACAAAGTTAGACCTTTAGCTCCTCCCATCCCCCCAAACTGGGATAGGTTTCACTAGTTTCCATTATATTTAATCCTCATTTTATCAATCCAAATAATGAAACATAATAACATTATATTCCTTCCCAACCCCTTCCACCAATCCAAACAGAGACTAAATCTAAAACAGCATAGGTAGCATTACCCCGAATTTCAGTTTACCTCAATGAAATCACAATTCAGAATTGTTGACAAATGCTGTCATCCCCATATTATATTAGAGAACAAGGAAGCTTTCAGTTTTCAACCAAGATTTACATCTATCAAATACTAATGAGGTTGTCCACAAAATTATACACACACACAAACAGAGAGACACTAAACTTTGAAATTGGCTGGTCTTAGTTTCCATTTTAAATTACAAACAGGAAGGAGACAATGAATTAGAATGCTTATCAATTCTTTCCGTATTTAGTACTGCATTTTCAGTTCTATATTAATTTCCTTCTTTCCTTTCCTCTTCATATCAGATTTCAGAGGGGTAACAAAATTCATCATGATGGAAAGAAAAGTACAAGGAGATGAGGAATATGAAGGGTAATTGATCTCCCTTAGCGAAAGAAAATGCAAAGTAAAGCAGAAGAAAAACATCAATGGAGCAAAGCTACCAAGTCCCTCTACATATCTATTAGGCCATATATGCGAGTTCAAACGGGATAATTAGAAGACAACACAGACAGAGCAAAGAGTATTTGAAGAGGAATCTTTGGTGGAACAGGAGTTGAGTGTGAATGAATTTGAAGGTTTACAAGATAATCCCCATTTTCCTTCCATCATTTTTAACTCTCGCCCCCAAACAAGGGGATGGTTTACTTGGAGCCATTTGATTTGAAAAAAGCACCTTCGGTATTCATTTTTACGTTTTCACTTTTAATTACAAAAATGTCATCTTGATTTCAGTTTGTATTTTATTTTCAAAATTTATATAAAAAATTGTGTAAATAACTTTTTATTGTCTTCTGGTTTCACTATTTCCTATACAAACTTCTAAAAACAGGAAACTTAGTCAAAAACAGAGTGACATTTTTGTAATTAAAAATGAAAATATAAAATGTTTTCTCAAACCAAACGGTCCCTTAAATCATTCCCTCATTTCCCTTTCCAAACTCAACCCCCAACCCAAACATAGCCTTAAGAAATCCCCCTCAAAAAGGCTAAGTGTTTTGCTCCAAAAGAAAAACCCAATCAACTTATCCATAATCAACTTCTGAGCTGATGGCACATCTTTGAAAACAAAGTATATACATATCTTCCAACTAAATTGAAAAACAAAGTTTTTGTTCATGTAGGAGTTGAACAAAGTTTATGCATAATGCATTGCAATTTTAGTAAGATACGGGGAAAATGACTTGGAAGCAAAATTCTGAGAAAATGCCATACCAAAAGTTCCTTTGTTTTATCTGGGATCATATTAGGAAGACAGGGAAATTAATGAGGATGTCACACGTAAGACACAATCAGAATGGTTAAAATGAGAAAGACATCGGTGTTACTCATGATTGCAAAGTACCTATCAAGTTCAAAGGAAAGTTCTACCATACTACTATACGTTTGGCTATACTGTTGGTAGTGAATATTGGGTTTTAAAACAAAAGAAAAGGAAGAAAAAGAAAAAGTAGAATGCAACACGCCAACACTAATACAAGGAGATATTGGTGGAGCCCTGATTGAGGAAAACACGACAGAAAAATGATTAAGGTGGTTTGGCCCTGTGAGAAAAGGGAAAAGCAAACCAAGGACATTAGACTGGTGGGAGAAACTTCTTAAGAGAAATCTCATAGTAAAAAATATCTATAAAGGATTTGGTCTCTAGCTGAGCCTAAAGGTGTCGTGTGACCTGTGTAGCCAACTTCACCTAATAGAATTAGGTTTTTGGTGTTGTTCTTATATGTTCCGACCAAATACAGTAAATTATAAAAATATCTCTGCTTACACAAAAAGGACAAAAATATGCCATATAAGGAATAAGATAACCTTCTAAAAAGTGTGGAGCAGCCAAAACCAAATCACTATAGTGGAATAGCATATAATGGAGCAACTGCTACACCAAATATAACGGATGCAATGATAAAACTTCACATTAATGTAATACCATGTTTCCAAATACAGCATATTTAGACAAAATTAAACAATCAGAACTCGAGTTTAGTTTCATCATGAACAAGTAGAAAGATGAATATCATGGTAACAAAATTTTATATAAAAGAATTACCTGTTCACTCAGGACAACAGAATCCAATTGCCATCCTTGATCATATGAAGAACCCTGTACACAAAATTGTTTAAGAAACCACAACAGAAATACAAATTATTAAAAAAAAGATCCAAAAGTCTCAAAAGTCTGCAGACATAGTTACATAAATACAGATTTTGATTACCAGATTCTTGGGCTTCTTTTTCTTTTTTTTAACTGATGTTTCTCCACAGTCATAAGCTACTTGCTTTTCAAAATCTCCAACTGACTCCACCTCCAAACTTTTCTGGATCTGTGATCCAACATTTAAAGTACTCTGGTCATCCTGAAAGGAATTGGTGTCTCCACTAGAAGCATCTGTCTTAGCTTGAGCCTGTACTGTCCCAGAGATCACAGCAAAAGGACTGACAACTCTCTGCCTAGAAGCTGTACGCATGCGTTTCGTTGGAATTGATCCAACATTTAAACTAGCGTGCCTTTTTCCAAATAGCACGGATGGCTGACCTCCAGTTGAATAATGCCCATAAGGCAAATCAGTTCCAATTTCACTGGACTTATGAGTGTAAGACGTTATCCTGTTTTTATGTTTTTTCTGAAATGATTTTGATGATCTGCTACCCTCATAGACACCAGGCAAATAATAAATACTATTTTCTCCTTCATCTTCGTCATATGCAACCTCTTCATGCCCAAACTCTACATATAAATTTTAAAGGGAAAAAAATATTGTGATTGATTCCAGACTGATCAACAATACATGTATAAATCAAATTATCTACATGTTCCCAATAGTACCTGCTGCAGCATCATACATAGATGTTTCAACTTCCTCTTGATTGCTACTACCAGTTTTCTGAGGCAGAAACCGAAATAGTGTCATCAAAAGTATAAGTAAGACATAAGAGATAAAAGAACAAGGCTCACACATAACACCAAAGTATCTTCAAACCCATAAAACTTCAGCGGCAGTCATGAAGCATTAATCCATCCAGGAATGTAAACTAGTAAAATTAGAGCACATACGAGCATAAATTTACCTCATACTGTTGAAAATGAGATTCAATAGACTTTCTGTATGCTTCCATTGCAGTAGGAGGAACTGTATAGAAAAGGCTTTCCTGGAAATTAAGATACAACATGTAAAACTGATATTTGGGCTAAAAAAAATTGCTTATCATAAACTAATAGCAAAAGTAAGCCAAAGTATTCAATAACTATAAAAAAATTATTAATGGTGTGATAATTGTTAATATTTAATACTCTTATATTTAGTCCAAGCAGTTTATATCAATTTGTAGATACATTATTTTCTCTTTACAAATTTAAAAGTATATAATATAATTTAATATATTTTATATCATTAGCTATATTTAATTTAATTTCACAGTGCAAGGCATGGGTGATATACAGCATGTAAAAGGGTAGCCTGGTCCAATGAAAATTGCTTATCATAACAAACAAACAAACAGCAAATGTAAACCACAATCATCAATTAACTCATTGAAATGACCACACAGTCACATACATTGGACTTTAAAACAAGATTTTGATTTGACTAATGGTGAAATAAACAAGAGAATCACTAACATACAAAATTTATAAGCTATTCAAATAAGGATAAGGTAACTTGATCCATACTTCTGTAAGATGATCATCCCATGACATGTCAACAATGCCCAAGTCAGATATTTTATCTGGAGTTGCCGGTGCTTCTGCTTGACTGGAAATTCCCTGAGATCTACTATCCTTTAAAAATCTCAAAGCATAACTGTGCACCTTAAGTGCCACCTGTTTTCTGGGATTTTGTCCATCCAGGTATTTGCTTGTTGCCTGACCAAAACCACCAACATTCAAGCATCACTAACAAATACCTAAAAGATTGTAAAACAATTATAATAGAAAAGTAAAACTGAGTAACTGACCGCAAAAAAGGGAAAACTTAGAAGTATCTCAAAACACCCCGATCATAATCATAGCATAAACATTCAAATCAATCAACAATACTGAAACTCTCATGCATCTAATAATGTAAAAAGCAGAACTCCAAAGCACACAAACATACATCAGCAAGGATGACAACAATGACCAAATCAAACTGAAAAGGCAAAGAATATGATAATCAAAACTAATATATCAATGTAATATATAACGAAAAATTCTTAAACTACACTTTCAAGTAAGGCTGAAAAAAATTAGCTATGTAAACAGAAAGAGGACAAAATGCATTGAGAAATTTAGTTCCACCCATAACCCAATAGCTGATACATAAAACAAATCAACAACAAACCAGAACACAAGAAACCACACAACCTATGTCATTATTATATACACGCACTAGATCCAGGATTCCACAAAGCATAATATCTAGGATGCGCTTTCAAGTTTACATAATCACATATAGTACATTTCTAAACGCAAACTAAATGAATTTATTTGTTGCTGTTGAGAGAATATTCCTTTTAGAGTAAATGAATTTGCATTTGTATAAAAGTTAAGTCCTATCACAACACCAGCCAATCTGGCGGCAAACAAAGAAGGATCACTTTTTTTAAGAATGGATAATAAAAGGACAGAGTAAATAATCAGCACCATCTTCGAATTGCTCCTCTTGTTCCCAGAAGCTTCATTTGAATCAATGTTCCCAGATTCAACTGAACCATCAATGCAATTACAGTCAGGAACATCATTGTCTATAAGGAGCTCAATTGAATTCCAAAACTGCATGACAGCCTTTGCCATGTTGTGAGACAAAATTTTCACCCCAAGATGTTCGCTTTGTTTTTCAAATCTTAACCGAGAAGTAAAAGATGCCTGATGAGACAGTTGTGCAGCAGCAGTTATCTTCCAAAGACGCTCCTACAAACACATTTTGGTGGGACAAAAAGATGTATTAAAAATTAAAAAATATCAACTAAATTTAACAAAGGTTAGTCTTCAAGTCCTTAGAATGATGATAGAGCAGAGAATCAATAGTAGGTCTAAAAAATAATACCTGTGCAAAATCATTCGCCAACCATGTCATTTCCTCAAGGACAAAACCCCAGTGAGACTTTCTATGGATCTGTGAGGGCAATGTGCGAACAGATAACTCTGCAATCCTCTTCCGCTTGACCTGTGTTAACATATGATGTCAGAAGTTTATAGTTTAATGGCAAACCCACAAAACAAGAACAATCAATAGAAATGGAAACAAAAATTTAAAACCTCTATAATTTTAGCCTCTTCCAAAATAGAATCTTCAATAGCCTTGTCTGGTAACTTCAAGTTGTGTGTAGAACATGGTTGACAGTCAGAGGCAGTAGTAGTAACCTTTTCAACTGGAGCAGTTTGAGTTGTTGAAATTGATACATCCATAGGAACTTGAAGTCTTTCACAGCTGTCTTCCCTGACACAATTAGGATCATCCATCAGGCTAACACTTTTCTCTTTATCAGCATTTGATATGGAACTTCCATTGTTGTGAAGTCCTTTAATATTGGAAGAATCTTTCACCTTGTTTTGCATGCCAGAACTATTAATATGGATGCCTTCCTCACTTTTGACCATATTACCACTACCAAAATGGTTTTCGTAACCAGTAGCATGTTCGTTGTTAGAAGTAACCCCACTTTCACCAGCATTGGTATTACTACTTTCTTTTACAACTCCACAGCCAGTTAAATTGAGCTTCTGATCAAATTCTGATGTTTGTTCCACGGTATTTCCATTTGCATCAATATTCTTTGTATTACTACACATATTATTATTATTATTTACATCTCTAGCTAAACTAGTCTGAGCGCAGGAGAACTCCGAATAATTCTTCATGCCTAATGCAGCACTGCAATTTTGGTCTCCATTTGGTACACCTTTCCTGTCTAATTTTATGTTTCCAAATCCCTTTGGCTGACCAGAACAAGATTCATTTCCAGGTTGTTTAGTAACTGCACAAGGTGAAGGCTCAAGATCACCTGAAGTTCCCCAGTCCCTTTCTCCAACTGCTTTAGCTTCCCCAGAAGCCAAGACAACTGGATTTTGTACAATATCATCTTGAGAAGGTATAATTCGTTTATCTTCTTTGACGTTTTTATTCATGACAATATCCAATTTGCCTACAGGAACACTAGCACTGCCACTAGCTGTTTGACAAGTTCGGACACCAACCAACTCATTACCCAGTGGATTATTAGATGTTGGATTTTTAGAAAGTACCTCCTCGTTTAAACTTGTAGGCTTTGGCTTAGAAACAGAAAGAACATTGTGGTCCTTTTGTTTGTTTGTATCAGATATTATTCCCTTTAAATCCCTTGAAGCCCCACGAGGACCATGATTTGGTTTGGACCTATTCCTTCGCGCATATGGCCTGAAAATAGCAGAATCTTCAGTCTCCTTTGCATTTTGATTCCCACCAATTCGAGAAGATTGTTCTGAAGGAGCAATATTATTCCTTTTATTTGAATGTAGAGACCTCTTTTCGCATTCAAGCAACTCATTCTCACCATCAAAAAGCAAGAGGTTATCAGCCGTATTTGGTTCGCTAAGAGAAGGGACCCCTGGTCTAGCGCTACTGTCGACAGAGTCACCATGAGGAGAGGCAGTCAATACAAAACTACCTTTTGCTTCACTGAATCACATTGGAAGAGAGGAAAAGAGGAAAAATTGATAGGGCATCATTAAACGAATTAATACACAGTATATATTCATAAACAAGTAACACATACTGGAGACAAAACAAAAGAAAAGGACAAGAAAATAATAGTCAACCTGGTCACAAACTGCTCCTGATGCTGATCAGTGAGTGAAGTAGACTGAACACTAACTGAAGCAGCATTCCCTAACTTAAAGTCCAAAGGATTCCCTCCCTGCAATCACAAAGCACCATTGAGCTGGTCATCATTTACATAGAAAAATTGTTTAATCTAAGATTGCAGAAGAACAAAGCTGTCATACTTTTTCAAGAAATTCTAGTTCCCTTCTTCTTTCTTCACGTGCATCATACTCCAGTCTGTATCAACATGCATGAGTTATTCTTCAAGCATAAGATTACATTGGCACTCAAAAACACAATCAAACAAATAATGCAAGTACACAAACAGTTTTCCCTTTACCTGAGCTCTGCATGAGCCTTCTCAATTGCTGTTCGGCGCGGAGAGGTTTTCGAACCAATACCAACTCCGCCATCAACAACACCTCCCATGGAATCAACCTCAGCATTTACAAGGAGAGCAGATCCTGAGTTACATCCATGCATCCCACTCTTAAGAACTAAGAGTGTCACTTTCCATCTATCAAAGAATCTGCAAATTTTGTAAAGAAAAGTGGGCAAATTAGGATGTAAATCCAAGTACAAAGCAAACCACTAAGGACTAAAAAGTTCCTCACTGACCAAACGTTAGAAAAGATAACAATTAAACAATACGAACAGACAGTAACTTCGTGCATGTGTGTAGAAACGTACTTCAAAATAGTAAGTTGATATAGGTGAACTAATTTTCAGCAAGATTTAATTCTCCATATCACAAAATTTCCCCAAATTAAAAATGTGGCTCTACTCTAAGCAAGACTGTTAAATCATGATGTCTAGAATTTGGATCTCCTAAATTCCAGATACTGCATGTCATGCAGTATGTATTTAAAGTTTAGACGGCTCAAGTTTTTTTTCCAACTGAGTTTAAGATCAATTTTGATTGTAAAATAATTTGGATGGTTTGAGGTCGTATACAGTTTCCTAAAACAGTAAACCATCTCAATCCAGGATGTCTATATGCCCCACTTACAAGCATGAGCTGCAATGGGTCCATACTGATTAAAT
This sequence comes from Glycine tomentella, assembly GCA_007407185.1. Taxonomy (NCBI): domain Eukaryota; kingdom Viridiplantae; phylum Streptophyta; class Magnoliopsida; order Fabales; family Fabaceae; genus Glycine; species Glycine tomentella. The sequence continues at coordinate 3,745,714 of PYAF01000602.1, forward strand.
ATAAAATGGGAACAGGTGAAGGAAATATAGGTATGTTATAAAATTATATATATCAATGAGGAATCATGTTTATATTTCAAAGCAATTTATAAGTAATCTCTCATAGGAACTCAGTACTTTCCTTGTTTTATTTATTGAATATTATTAAACTATTAAATAATAATATACACCAAAACAAGAACAAAAAGTGCAAGCAGAAAATGATATGATGAACATTTCATGGATAAGTATCATGCACTGCATTATCATTTAAAATCCTTCAATTTTTAATTTTCTATTATTATATGATAGGGTGTCCATCCCAGAATGTAAACTCTGTTCATCACTTTGTAATGAAAAGCTAGCATGTGATAAAAGTTTCAGGTCCTGTCAACTAATTGCTCACATACATTATAATAGATTTTTTCATTTCCATTACAATGGAAATTCAGACAATTCTTTAGCACAAAAGATATCTGCTTCCACTGAGTGGATAACTGATAATTGATAAGAGATAATCATAGCAGATAAGCCACGGGTAAATATCACTTTCAAAAGGAGATGTAACCCAAGTAGAAAAACACACTGATCTTGATCTATACCAGTTACTGAGCAAAAGCTTCACCTTATAATCAAATTGCCCAAAACATTTTGAGATATATGCTAGAAAATTTCTACAACGTAATGGTATTAACGATCATCCTCCCATAAGTCACCAGATTATATCAATCGTTTAAAAGATACAAATAACATATATACAACTCAACAGATTAGAGGGAAAGCCAAAATAATGTCCAAGTTGAAAGCAAAAGCTTCCCAAGCTTAAAATGTTTGCACAGGAAAGGAAATCTTTGACCAGACAGAAGCAGCGCACTAACAGCCCACACGCACGTCAATTTAGAAAGATACCAACTAACTAATAGCAACAAACTAAAAATTATGGTAATTAATACGTAGCATTCTTAACACGTTAACAGCACACACCCGACACGTGCGTCAATTTAGAAGGATACCAACTAAACTAATTGCAACAAACTAAAAAATTATGGTAGTTAATACTCAAAATGTTTTTAACACGTATATTTGACAACCAAATTATATCGCATGAAAAGGTTGCCGCCAATGATTCCCCTAAAAAATTTAAACTACCATCACTAACCACATATTTACACTTCAAATTACTGGCTCCCCACTTAAACATAAGCATTCTAATTCCCTTGCCGGTAAGTGTCAAAAACAAAAACTCTCACATTTTAGTAACACAACAATGCAGCACCCCATTAACAGACACAAACCCATACCCATTCCATTCCAACACAATGCATAGCACAAACATCACTTCCCAATTCGCCCCATCATTCAAAACCCTAACCGCGCCCATTTCCCCATAATTCCCCCAATTCAAAAAATCTAGGGTTTCGAGGGAATGCCAATAAAACAACAATTAAGGCGAGAGAAGAGCACCTGAGCGCCAAAATGCAAACCTAGGGCACAATTCAAGCGCGTCCCGAATCGAAATTCCCCTCTCCTAGGGTTTTGGAAAAGCGGGGGTCCCCGAACAGCAACGAAAAAAAATTTCCCTAAAACCTAACGTGTACGGAACCGAATGCGAGAACCATGGAAGAAGAAGGGTTGGGTTGGGTTCGTTTCGTTTCGTTTCGTTTTGTTTGTTCCCTCAGTGTGGGTGGGTGGAGCAATTGGGGTTATTGCATTGCGTTTCGCTCTCTATAATTTGAAGAAGAAAAAAGGGTCCTTTTGGTGTTGGGGGTTGTCGTTAGTGATGTTTGGAAGAGAAAGAGAGAGAGAGAGAGAGAGAGAGAAGGGACTATGCGACCTCTGGTGAAGTGTTGTGGGCTTTGGGTCATGAAGACAACGACGCGCAGAGGAGAGGGCTTGTTGTGAGAAATTGGACGTCCATTTTGGGCTTTTTATTATACACTCTTCCTCTTTCTCTATGTGTGTGTGTGATTCAATCAGATTGAAAGAGTTTAACTTAATTTGGTTTAATTGCACTAATTATGCTTGTGAATTGGGATGCTAGCAATTAGGAGAAAGGTTTTGATTTGGTTTTATTGCAAGAAAGAAGACGATGTGATACGCCAAATCAACATTTTTTTTAATATTGATTTATTGTCATCCAATAAAAAATAATATTGTTGAAATATTTTATTTAAATTCAAACTATTTTGATTTTTTATAACAATTACTTATGTGATTATGAATATGAAAAAAAAATAAAGAAGAAATTAAAGATGAAAACATGGGTTGAAAATTTGAAAACATCTCTAAAAATAACTCAAATGAGTCAAATCAGAAAATGAAAATTTGAAGTTTTCAATGTTTTCTTTAAAAATGCGGTGGTACAAAAGTAATAATTAAAGTTTTACTTATTTTCAATTTGAAGTTTTGGTTCTCACAACTTAACTTTTTTCTGTAGTGACGTGACAGTAACAGTGACACGGAGTTTAATGACTTCAACAAATTCTCATTAGTATCATAATGAGTGTAAAGATGAGGGTTTTCAAAGCAAGAAAGATAGAAAGAAGTCATAGCATCAAGAACTTTAGTCATGTGAATGTTCTATGAAAAAATGAAAATCGGAACAAATGAAAACATGATGGTAGTTTTTATTGTCATTGTCAGTGCTTTCTTTCATTTTTCACCAAATGTCATGATTTTCACTATCATTGTATTGTTTCTGCTATCCTTTTTTACAGAGCTTATATTATGTATTTTCTCCTTGATTTCTTTCTTTGTTCTCTCATCATAGTTTTTTTCCTTGTCGAAAGTACCTGTCAGTAATAGCAAGACATCATCAATGTATTTTCATGATATGGTATTGGGAAATCAATAGGCCCTGTCTATGAGGGGAAAAGTGATCTTATGAGGGGATTCACATAATTTACTCATCTTGTGGTTGATATGGGCATTTGGCGTACAATTACAACATTACATTTTATCTTACATCAAAGAAGGAAAACTCTCAACTAAAAGTGGATGACCATGGTGTGATGACACAAACTTAAACTCAAACAATTAATGTTGAGACAAATCCACCTATAAATATGAGATTTTTGAGAGTGTGGAAACACACATCCATGGGAATTAAATGGTAGTCACCTATAGGAAGAGATAACCAAAGGTTGCTAAGGATTTGGGTAAAAGGGTAATAACGTCTCTTTATTACAATTATAAAAATGTCCATTTGAGTGGATACATTAGAGAAAAAAGGTATATCAAATTGGAACCGTAATAGTAAATTTGGTTGAACAAGTGGCTAAATTAAAGTAAAATTTTGAGAAGTTTCTTGCAAAAATGAGGGAAATGATTTGTAAACATGTGGATAAGGTAAATGAAAGTTCAAATCACCATGATAAAGGGACTGTTGAAGATGGATCTAAACCAAACTATCATCATTCCTTGGATGAGTATCAAATGACTATTAAAAGGGAAAAATCACTTGTCTTTAATGGAGATAATCTCAGATAATGGATTAGAAGAGCAAAAAATTATTTTGAGGCACAAAATATAGTGGAGAATGTAAGGATCAAGTTAGTCAGGTTAATTGAAAGTTCAACTATACATTGGTTTCACATGCTAAGAGAAATAGAAGAGCATCTCATTTGAAATAAATTTAAGAAGCTTTGGTTGCAAGATTTTGAGGAAGAAGATAAATGAATCTATTTGAGAGGTTATGATTTCTTGGAGAAATACATTGAAGCCTTTGAATTGGTTTCCTCTCAAATACAATGATTACCAAAAGAGCAATATTTAAGGTACTTTCTTTGTGGACTTCAATTGGAGATTAAATGTTGGATTCATATTTTTTGTTCCCAATCTCACATTAAAGCCATGCAATTGGTACAAGACATAGAAGAGAGCTCCTTGAATTGAAAATAGACAACAACACATATAGGGGCCAAAATAATAATTATCAACCAAATGGTGCATTAAGGCTTGCAAAACAGTGACATTCCATTTGGATGGGAGTCCAATACCAAATGTGCTTATTCTAAATCACATAGAGGTTGGAGCATTGAACAAAATCAAAATAATTATTTCCCAAGTTTGGTTAACTCTTCATAGAACCATAATGGGTCATTTTCTACAATGTCCACATTGAAAAAAATAGTAAAAAGTTTGAATTCTACAATAAAAAAACAAAGGCTTGCAACATGTAATAATAAAAAAATGATGGAAAGAAGAATTTAAGGGTAGTGTTTAGGAGTGGGGAAAAGTTTCATCCCTTACATTAATATGTAGAGAAATAATTAAGACCGGTAATTTTGGGAGATGATGAAACCCTAAAAAAAGATGACAAAATAATTGCTATTGAAGTGGATAAAGATAACGAGGAAGAACCAATTCATTCATTACGCCTTATGGACAAGGTTGATTTTTTAGAAGGTAGTACTGCTGGGATTAGAGACAATTGTGACAATTATTCACAAGAATTAAAAGCATTTACATTTATTAATTGTGTGTATTGTTTTATTAGTTTCAACTATGTATTTTAGGAGTAGTTGTTTTATGCAGGGTAAGATGGTAAGCAATTATTAAGGTTTTTAGGAGTAATAATTATGCAATATGAAGTTCTTTTGTTAGTTTTTTTTTTCCTTGTAAAAGTTGTTACAATTTTGAGATTATTTTTGCTCTAATTTTTTGTTTAATTAGTGTGCCTAAATCTCAAATTTCAATTTTCTATCAAGGAATTGTGTTCTGGCAACAATAAAACATAACATAACATTTGCAAAAATATAATCGAGAATAGTTTTCGTTGAAGATTTTGTTAAAGTGTTTACTCATCATCATTTTGATTATAACTCTATTTATCTTCTATTCAGGGGCTAACCTCAATTAAAAGGTCCCAAACCCTTCAAAGTTAAAATTGCCTAGAGTCCATGACCATTATCATAAGGTTATGAAAGATGCATAGAGGGAGAAAGATGACCAACCTCTTTTAATTTGGAATAAAATCAGGGATGACTTCTTGATTTTTAATAAATAAGTCTTTGAGAACATTCACATACAAAAAAGAAAATTAAGGCAAAAATTAGGGGAATCAAGCAGACCTTATAAAAGGTTGATTCGTAACTCGTAAGTCATTATAAAAAATACTTTTCAACGTGAATAGAATCATATTTTGTTTTAGAAAATTCATTAGTATACAAAAATCACAAGAATAATGGGTGAAATTAAGAGATAAAAATACATTAATTTTTTCATACCCAAATTGTTAAGAAGAAAAATTACAAATAAAAGCCCATAATTTTTCAAATATTAAGGAAACAAAGCATAAAGTATTTAATATAATGAATTCTTTATATTTTATTTCCTTAATGCTTGCCTGAAAACAAAATAAAAGGCAATAATATTGATGGTCATATTCTGCTGATTCTCAAGTTTTATTAAAGTGTTCAATTAGGTCCCATATTTTAGAAAACTCCAATTAAGTCCTCAAATTTTTAAAAATGCATCAAATTAACAATCTAGTCCTTTCTGTCCAATAGGACCAACACTGATACGATTATAAATAGTGATGTTTTTGTTTATGAATTATGACAGTTTTTAGTCGATACTATATATTTTATTATTTAAAAAGAATAAAAAAATATTCATCATTCTAGAAACTGGTTGAGACAGTTGGGATATCAAGCAGTATCAAGAAAATTTTTCCACAATCAAAGTTCTTTCATGTTGGGATATCAAACAAGTTCAAGCAACACCATCATAAGAATCAAAATTTAGAAAGAGAAAACAAAATCCACCCAAATCCAAAAAAAAAGCACCATAGCCATGCCGGAATTGATCTTTGCCGCTTTCGCATCGGTGATTGACCAACCCTTTGCCACTTCCTAAATCACTGTGAACCCCAACCCAGACTTCCCCTTCACTTGCGCCTTCTAAGCCACCACCACCACCATCGACCCATGCAACATTACGACTTTCTCACGCGCGATTCACCCCTTGCCTCCATGCAATATCTCTATGAGGGACATCGCATCATTGGATCTCGATGGTTGGCTCTCAAAGGACCTGGTCGCAACTTCAACCAAAATGGCAACAAATTTGGCCACACCTCCGATTTCGCCGCTGCCAAATCCATTAACCTCAACAAACTTGACATTTTCAAGCTTAGCTTGCCCTCTGCCTCATCGAATCTCCAGAGGTGTTGTTGAGGATATTTAATATATATGTATTAAATATTAATATGTTCACATACAAGTCTAATAGATTATTGTATGGTTATATGGGTCCATATGAGCTGGAGCGGGTTTTCCCTAAGCTGGAGGTAACACTGTTGAGCATTCCAAACTTTGATGTCTCTTGATGTAATACTTTAAGCACCCAACACTAAACCTTTCTCTCTCAAACCTCCTTACCTCCAACAGGTGTAAGATTACTCACCATTCTCAAACCCCAAACTACACCTCTCCTCCTCCCGTGATCGTTGGCAAAACTGTCCTCACTGCAAACTCCTAAACGATCATATCTAGTATCGTGGCCACAACCCCACTAGAGTGTGGGTTAAACGCTTCAAACCCTATACTTTTGTTTCATTTTATAATAATAATAATAATAAATATTATTATTATATGGTGGCAGTTTTTAATTGCTACTATTTGTAACCACACCACCAAAATTTTCAATCCTAACCGCATCAATCCAATTGGGCAAAAAGGATCTAATTTAGGCAGTTTAAAAAATTAAAGTAATCGATTGGAGTTTTTTAAAATATAAGAATCCAATCGAACACTTTAATAAAACTTGAGAAAACTTGAGGACAAAATTAAGAATTAACTCTAGAATCACTCCCCTATTAAATTACAAATGATATGAAACTCGCATTATTCAAATATACTATATTATTGGCTTGGAAAATACTTAAAAAGATAAAATATATGGCTAAATTCCTATTTAATAAATCTCAGTTATTATTTATAAATTTTCCATTAATTATTTAAAAAATACATTTGAAAACGTATGTTCTTAACACTTCTAAAAAATAGTTCGTTAAAAAAAAATGTGTTGCTAATATTTATCCCCTTCTAAAAGATGAAAATTTAAGAAACGACGCGCTCTAAAATAGTAGGTATACTGCAAGCATGCGCCAAATAAACAAATCATTGGCAGCCAAACAAATTGGAGCAAAAATACGAGTGGATTTTCTCATCAAAAGTCAGGCTTATCTCTTTTCAATGGAGGCCTATTCACTGTTGGAAGGAGCTCTCTAAGTTCCTTAGCATGGCTATCCATGCCCTTGAATGTATAAGCTTTAATCATGGTTCTATAAGTAATTATATCGGGTTTACAACCATTCTGTTTCATCATCTCAAAGACTCCCTTCATCTCAGCCAAACACCCTAACCTCGCATAAGCATCCACCAAGCAGTTGAAGAATACAGTGTCCAGTAATACATCTGAATTCTCTACAAAACGAAGGACACCACGGATTTTTTCAGGTTTACCTGCACGTGCATAAGCCCTCACAAGTGAGCACAGTGTAACACAACTAGGTTTTATTCTCTCTGACCTCATTAGTCTAAACAAGTACTCCATCTGTTTGAGATCCCCAGCCTTCCCAAAAGCATCAATGACAATATTGAAGGTCACAATTGTCCAAGAGTAATGGTACTTCTGCATGTATTCCATCACAGCACTCATTTTCTTGTAATCCTGAGCCTTGCCATAGGAATCCAAGAGAATGTTGAAAGTCTGAACATTAGGTTGGATTCCAGCATTTTGGAACTTCTCATAACACTTCTCCATTGTTTCAATTTGTCCAATGTTGCCAAATGCCCTTAGTGTTGAATTCATAGTCCATACATCGGGCAGGCAATACCGGTCAGCAAGCATTTCCACAAGTATAGATTCCATTTCTGAAAACCTTTCAGGAACAAAACAATTATATTACAGATATGCAAATATGATGCTGTAGCTGGTTGCTAAAAGAATAAAATACAAGCTATACAACTAAATAAAAGTGGAACAACTTCTATATCTCAAAATTAATTGGAAGGGAAGGGGCAGGGGGATCCAAGAATGGATGATGCTTTATTAGTGTCCAGCTATAGCAACAAAAATACACTAGGCGAGAGAGCTCATTTATGGCAATCATAATGGTTATGGCTGCCATTAAACTGACTATCCTTACCTAAAAAAAGGATTGAACCTCTGCTCTCCCAATTGTTTTGATTGTATCTAAATTCTAGAGTAAGACAAAAGAGTAGGTAGTCAATGAAATTATTTTTCCAATTTCTCTTAGCAACCAGATTGAGGATGTATTGCTTTCAGAAGGTAAAAAAAAGACAGACAAAAACAACGTACTTTCTTGCCTTCCCATAAGCATCAATAAGGGTATTGTAGGTAACTGTGTTGGGTTTAATTCCATGATTGGCCATGTCAGATAAAAGACTCTGAATCTTGTCAAAGGCAAAAACCTGTAAGCAAGATTTTATGAGGATTGAATAAGTCTGTACATCTGGCTGACAACCCTGTGTATTCTTCATTTCATCAAGAAGAGAGAAAGCTTTATCCAAGAGACCACTCCTGCTGTAGGCAGATAACAATGCAGTGTATGATTCACAGTCCAAAACACAACCCTCATCAACCATAGCTTGAAAGAGTTCATGAGCTTTCTCCGGTTGCTTACATTTGCCAAGCATGACTATTAACTTGATGTATACACCAGTGTCAGGTTTGTACCAGATCTGTTCACGCAGTAGTTCAAAAACCTGAAACCATGAGAATATGCTTTGATATTATTATGAAGTCTTCCTATTAAAAAGAAAGTTACACCAGAGTGTGCGTGAGAGAGTAGGTGCAAAAACAAGTCAACCGTAGTTTTAAAATTCAAGTGCTTAAATATCAAATCATACAAATTAAATTTTTTCAGTACATGAAATCCTTGAACAAGAGGAATTCCGTAGACAAGACTTCCTCCATCAATTTAACCCTCCTTATGTTGCCACACTGTTCAACTTATCTTCTAAATTCCAAAAGCAAAAATGCTTCTCTATATCTTTACTTTCTTCCTTCAACATTTCATATTTCCTGACTAATTACAATCTAAAACTACAGAACAAACACCAAAGTCCAAACTCATATTACCACAATCACAAGACTCACAACATAATCCATACAGTTTGAATTTAAATGGAAATTAGTCAACTACAAAACTTACAAGCATGGAGTCCTATAGTAACACACAACAATCCCTGAGACAAACAATTCATACTAAGAAAATAATTTCCTACACCCAATTTGGATTCTCTAACCTAAACTGCAGTACAATAAAAAACCACACCATAAAAACTCAACTTCCATCTCATAACTCATTCACAGTCCCATACATATTAGTTTCCTTTCCCTATTTTCCATTTCCAAATCCCTCCACAATAATTAAAATCTCAGAAAAACCACACACCTTCCATCCATTTCACCTTAAAATTCAACAACGCTCAATTAACCCTCAACTCTCATCTCATTTCCACCAAACACAACCACGCAAGTAGAATATAAAAAATAAAAACTTTGTTCTCTTCCCTAAGTCCCCACACAATCCAACACTAAGGCTTTGTTTGTTTTCCATTTTCAAAACCAGTTCTCTATAAATTTGTTTGGTCTCTAAGCACATTTGAAAGTGTTCATCCCCAAACACATTTCTATTTCCCAAAAGCTAGTTCCCTAATCACTTAAGAAGAGCAAAACAATCCAAAAAAGAATAAAACTCAACCTTTCACCTCATCCCAACCCAACGAAACCCCACATTGAACTTGAGAAAGAGAGCAAGTAAAAACCTTGAGAGCGGATTCCCAGCGCAGAGCCGTGACCCTTTCATGCAGCGCTTCAAGAACAGTTCTGGGAAGCAGCTTCTTGGAGTTGATGGGCCCCTTCTTCTTCCTACCACCACCGCTCTTATCAATCAAGGCCTTCGTCGCCTCTCTCCACAGAATCACCGACACCGCTTTCTGCGACGCTACCTTTCTGTTCCTCATCTCCTTCCGCTCCCGCGCCTCCCGCGCCTTCAGCTTCTCCAGCTCCCTCGCTATTCTCCGCGTCCGCTCGTCGGTGACCACCAATGAAACGGGCAAAGAAGAAAGAGAAGGGGGTTCAGAGTCGGGTTCCGGGTCGAGGCGAGGAGAGGCTTGGAATCGTCTTGAAGCGGTGCGGCGGGCGGCGGTGGCCGGAGGGAAGGGTGGGACGCCGGGTGCGGTGGTGGAGAGTGATGCCATTTGGAACAGAATGGAACGAGAATATTAGGGTAAATTACTAAATTATCCTCAACAACACCTCCCGTGGAGTCATCCTCAGCATTTACAAGAAGAGCAGATCCTGAGTTTCATCCATGCATCCCACTCTTAACATCTAAGGATCTATTTGGTTCCAAAGATAGAAATAAGTTACTTTATTTTTCTTCCAAATAAGTTACTGAAAGTGAAGTGGGTACATTCGCATAAAAATCGATCTTTTGTAGAATTAGAAACCAATTTTCTTTGAGTTTTAGACGGAAAATAATTGATTTCTTAATCAAAAGAATCAATATTTTAGATAAAAAATGATTTTTTAGAAAAAATAATATTCTTTGACACATAATATTATTTCTCATCTATTTATGTTAAATCAAACAACACAATATATCATTTTATTTTTATTTTATTTCTCATTTTTTAAAGTATTTCTCTTCTATTTTTATTTATTCTATTTCTCTCTTAACAAAACACACCTAATAGTATCACTTTTCATCTATCAAAGAATATGCTAATTTTGTCTTAATATTAATGGTCTAAATACTATTGTTTTACTTTAAATTCAATTATTATCTATTTATACTGTTTTTTAGAGGGGTCATTTTATAGCATTGATTACTGAATTACTTATTATTCAAGTTTTTAAACTGTTCTGCACATTTTTTTATTCAAACTAATTTAAAATTAAAACTGCACCAAATTACATTATGAACACTCCTAACTAAAAAAAATGCATGAAGTGATGATTTTTTTTTTGTTGAAATAGATGAGAACAAGAAGGCCTAAAAGCCTATAGGGAAGTTCAGTCTAAATCAGCTCTCAACTCAAAAGATAAAAGCAGGAACAACAGAATAAACTTGAGAATTAACATAATCCGACAATGCATGCTTTGCTGGTTTGTCCGCCACCTGATTTGCTTCATGAATAAAGAATATTGTAGCAAACTGAGAGAACAGAGAAATAGTTTTAAGTTTTGAAATTTATACTCAATGTTTTTTTGTCTGCAGAATATACTTTAGAAGGGCTGTTTATAGAATTACCATTCAAAACTATTTAAAGTTTTGCTAGAAGAAAACTCTGGTGCTCTTGGGGATGCTGAATGACATGATACTTGCTTGATTCTTATTGATGCAGTTTAACAAATCTTAATTTTAGTTTTGATTCCTCTTATCAAAGAGCTTGTAGATGAGTGCTAGCAACACTCTCTCTAACACATTCCTCCTAACACACACTCTATCATTGGTTAAAATTTATTAGAATATGCAAACTTATGAGAGAGAATCATTAAATAATATGAAGGACCCACTATCTCTTGTAATTTTCAAGAAATTTTAACTAATAAGAAAGAGTGCGTTCCTAGTATTTCTCTTTGAACTATTCAATTTAGCTCTTCAGGTAGGAGACATGAAAGTGAAAAAGGACAAGTGGACAACTGCTGATATAATACAGTCACCTACCCATGAAATGCAACTCCATGGGATTTAAATTCGTGGTTGTAAATAGAAATAAAAAACCATTGATTTTATTTTCTATCCCTTGTAAAGGACCTAATCAAGAAGTCATCATTGCTCATGGATTTAAAATTGATCATTCTGACTAATAGTATATAGTATATCCACCATAGGGTTCCTCTGCACTCAAATACAATTGTTGATATTTTTTATTACTCTGTTTACCTTTTATTACTGTTATAGACACCACCACATCATCTCATATCACCAAGGACCTTGAAACTTGAGAAGAAGACCTACCCATGAGATGAACAAACCATAAAAGTGGAAAAAAAATGTAAAAATAATTGTTAAAGGACCTGATTAAGGCATTTTGGAAAATTAAAGGACCTAATTTGAGCGTTTGGACATAGAGGGATCTAATTGAACATTTTTAAAATAATGAAGGGATCAAACTGATGATTTAGCGTAAAGTATATCCTTAGTAGGAGCTACATACGTTGTCTCTAGCTTTGCCAATAATTCTATCAAGAGGTAAAATCTGGAACTTTAACCGTTTGCATTTTCAAAAATCCATCTTCCTTTGTATCTAAACTTGTGTTTTGATCTTTAACCGTTTCACATTGCAAAGCTTTGCTCCTAACGCATCCACTACTCCAGTTTTGTCTATCCCATTCCCGTTTGATCCTTGGCTCAAACCCTTTCAAACAGTTGCATATTGGTGAGCTCTGTGCATTGCAGATTGCGAATGACCCACAGATACCATAAACATCACAATCTGATTCTGGACTAGTCCATGAAACTTCCGTGTCTTTCTTTTCATCATCCCACCTTGATTCTTCATATTGGCCTTTCGAATTCAAGGCATAAATAACATATTCAGATTCAATGGGCATTGAGTAATAGATATTTATATTTCTCTCCCCGTCTTCCACACCTTGAAAGCCATTAAGATACGTTCATACGCAGAGTCCATGTTCGGTATCCCTGTAAAGAGCCTACCATTCCATGGACCACTGCGCCAGTATGGTCGAGTTCCATTCCAAATTAGCAGTTCAATTAAATTTATGCGTTGAACAATATTGGAAGAGAAGCTCCCAATGGAAGGAATAGAAGGGATTTTCCATGATGTAAGTTCTACTTTCATACCTGTTCTTATATTTGTTGAAAGTTCCAGGCCAGGCAATAAAGTATTTGAAGGATGCTGAAAACTATCCCACAAGATGTTTCCAGTTGAGGTTTCCATAAGTACAAGCTTACCAAAATCTAAAAACTCTGAGCTTGTATTGGATGTTATGTCGGACATGTTTGATGACCAAATGACTTGTTTCGTTCCATTCAGCACCACAAGATTTCCATCTTTGGATATTGTAACTTTTCCAGAAGAATCATTCAGTGGTTGGTTTCTGTTAGCAACCCAGATGATTGTAGACTGAGACATCCACCAAATTCCGACATAGCGGTTTGTGGAGTTTTGAGGGGTGAAGAACTCCAAAGTGAATTTACCATCTCTGGACCATAGCTTTCAGGGTCCTTGATGGATTGTGATGATGTGATGTTGTCTATGGCAATAACAACATCCAACAGATAACAACACAGCATGAACAAAACAAAGAACAAGTTTGTACGGCTGGTGGAATTATCCATTATTGAGATGGATAGATAACCAAGAACAAAGAACAAAGAACAAAGAATATAATATGAACCCGAATGGACACTTTTTTCTTCCTTTGACATAATGACATTTGACACTTCCTTCTTATAGTCAATGGTCCATGGCATGCAAATGAGAATTTCTAGTTTGCTTCCACAATACGATGAATGGACTCTTCAAAACTGATATTTCCGGGTAGATACATAATTATTCAAAGTTAATTCAAATAATGGGTATAGAATAAACAGCCTTCACCGTCACCTTGAATATTTTCCCCCTTGGTTCTCTAGCTTTGTTTTATTAATTTATTTATTATTATTTATTACCTCCAGTCAACTTACCTGCGCAAATATTTTAGGTAGCATTTCTGTAGTCAAATTTACGGATGACAAGTTCCTAAGATAATTACTAAACCAATATTAGTTGTCTGATTCTTTTTAAAATCACTGGTTTCAAATAGTTTTGACAGGAATATGTATGTATTATCCTATATATTTTTATATTTAATGATCTTAAGTTTGAATTAAAAAGTAAAATATATTTTTTGAATATATAATAGAAGTAAAACGTATGAAGCTTCCCAGTGGGAGCAAAGTGTTGCATTATTAGCCCCATCAAAATGTTGAGTTTGACCTGACTAAATCCAGAAAATATTGTTCTATTATTTATTTATTTTTTAAATATTATATATTTTAATTTTGACACATTTGATGGCGTAAGTTTTTTTATTCTGTCAATTAATTAGAAAATACTTTGATATAACTTATAAAGTAATTATCATAAAATTAAAATTTTTTAATTACATGACAATATATATAATTAAGTGACAATATAAAAATATTTGACTTAAATATGTTTTAGTTCTTCGTAAAGTCGTGAACCGCATACCCGCATCACGTACTAGAGCGTATTGCAAATTATGTGACTGTTAATTGATTAACAAATGAACACGCAAGTAATAAAACACGTGTCCACATGGATTTTGTTCGTGCAAAAATAACTTGTGCAATATAGAAACTAAGCAATATAAATGAATGTTTGATGTGATTTTGAACTATAATGCAAACTTAAAAGTATCATAAAAAGTATTGAACAATACAAACAAGTCAAAACAGGACACAACTACTAAATTAAAGTACAAATACTTAGAGTGGAGGAAGAGAAAAATATGCAGATTTATGAAGTTGTTTAATGTTTAGCCTTACTAAATCATTCTTGATGTAATATTAATGATATTTCTCTACTCGACGTTCAGTTAAGTGTTACCCTAATTCACAAAATACTCGAATCAAGATTCCTCTAGTAAAAAGGCCTAAATCACTTCACTTAACTCCTAATCCATTACAAGTTAAATGAAATGGATCACAACAAGTATTAAAACAAAGTTAATAAACCACATTTTATCCTTAGACATGAGTTTTATTAGTGATAGCATTTTCCAATGACTCTCACTCTATAAAACATGTATATGGGTTATCAAACAATAAACATAGCAATAATAAAAGAAAGTAAGCAATATCATTTGAAAATGAACATTAAGTAAATAAAATAGATAATTACATCAAGAGTTTCTAATGTACCAAACCCCCAATAATGGGTGAATTAGTGCACCAAAAACTAGCCTAAACTCTGTATTTTCGTGTTTTTCATGTGTCCTAGAATGATTCTCGCCAATCCCAAGAGAACATTCTTTTATATTGGGTCTAGGGCGCGCCTTTGTCTTGTCATTTCAGAGTGCGCTCAACTCGTTGGGAGAGACATACTCGTTGAGCAAATTCTTCAACAATTTCTAAATTTCTTTTCTTCCCTCAGTGGCCTTTACTCGTTGGTAGAGTTTCTCCTTGCTGGGCGAGTTCTTCTAATGACTTGACACTTCTCCTTCGCTCTTGAGTTGCCGTGTGGCATTTTTTGTGCACTTGCTCTCCCTGGACGAGACATCATAGATGACAACTTCATTTGGTGCTCTAAAACCTTGACAAAATTATAGAAAAGGAATAAAATTTTATGTACAACTTAAGATTCTATAAAACTCTATTTCCTAACTAATTTGAGACTAAACTAAGGAAAAATTCAGGAAAAGAAAATAATTGTTGTGTTATTTGTAATTCAAATGAAAGTATGCACAACAATTATCAGTGAGTATGGTCAGCAATGCACGGTATAGATTCTTCCTGATTCTTGAATGCTTGCCTCCCCAAAGGCCACAAACCATATACCAACCAACCCATCTTGCATTTTTTATGCCTTTTTTCAATGGTACCAAGCGTTTCCTTCCATACATATATACAGAGAGAGCCCCAACTTTGTTCTCTTGAACCTGTTTGCAGAAGCCTTGTCCGGAGACTGTAGAAAGCCTTTTAACTGCTTCTCTATCTTGCAGTTTCCCCTGAGAAGAAAATAGAGTATAAACAATGGCATCAAACACGGCAACTTAATTTGTTTTAAGGTACCTTGTAAAAAGGACCAAAACCACCCTGCCCGAGTTTGTTAGACAGCTGGAAGTCGTTTGTGGCTAATGCTACCCTTTTGAAATAAAAAGTAAACAGTTCCTGTAGTTTTACCTGTGACAGTTCTTCAATTACTTTGTGGCTTGGATGCAAGGCGGATCTACGTTGAGGATTTTGGGGGGGGGGGGGCAGTGCCCCCCCATAAATATGGGTCAGAAACAGTGATGGCAGCTGGTTGAACGGCGATGAGAAAACGCAACGCGAAGAGAAAGAGAAAACAGCTCATAGAAGAAAACACAGATCGACATAGCGTGAAGAAGAGGAGTAGATAAAACACAGCCAATGGGGGGAAGAGGTGGAGAAAAGAAGCTTTTGGGCCTAATTTGCTTTTTATACCCACTTGTTTTCTTTCTTCAGTTTCATATTACATTTTCGAAATAAGTTTTTAAGTTTTAATTTAGGTAGTTGCTATTTACAGTCTTTTTTATTATTAATATACTTTACTTGTATTATCAAATTCAATTATTATTTTGGATTTTTTAGTATAGAATTATGGATGAATTTTCTTAATCAAATAATTTTAATTATATACATATATATAATATAATTTTAAGCGAATTCATCACCTTTTACATAAAACGTTGATTTTTTTACAAATTTTTTTTTCAGGGACACTGCCCCCAAACCACACCACTAAATATGCAAATATAAATATTTTTTGAAAGGTTTGAGTGCCCCCCTTAATTTATTTTTTGGATCCGCCCCTGCTTGGATGTTCTAGTGTTTCGCCATTGTTAAACAGTAGGGAAGCATCATTGTTCCTTTTCCTTGCTGATTTAATTAAGGATCATATTTTACCTGGAATGAGAAAATATATAATGTAAGCTTAGCTCCTTTACCAAGGAAAACTTAATTATAGGACTAATTCTGAAAGTACTGAAGATGTCTTACCTGGGTGATTGGAAGTCCTCCACAAGACATATGATGCATAAGTAACAATGATGAGAGTTCCAATTATCACTGTAATTGTAATGATGATTGTTGTGTTTTTCCCTTTATCTGTTAAGAAGGGAAATTTAAATTTAAAATATACAGTTATATTCAATCCAAAGAAACTATCTTAAAATGCTTGAGCAAACGTACCATACCATGTTCGAGTTCTGTCTAGGCTACACAGACATATAGATCAAGTCCTCCACTTGAAAATTGTTGTATGTCAAGTAGATTGCTGATAAGCTGTTAGGATATAGTAGTTTTTAGGATAAAATAATTAAGAAATTAAAGATAAAATATCAAATAAAAGCTTTAAATAGATATAAATTATCTTATCATTAGTTTCATTATTGATTATTTTTATTTTTGTTATTTAGGAGGAATAAAAGGAAGAAAAGAAGCAAAATAAGAAGCAACTGAAATCCTCAGATCACGCGGATCGCGCCATTACAGCGCTAATCGTGCCAATCTCACTGCAAGTCCACGCCAATCGCGCCATACTAGCGCGAGTCGCGCCATAGTTACTGGAAGCTGACGATTGTTGCGCCAGACTGGCGCCAGCGCGCAGACGCTACGGGAAATTCAAAATTTATATAAGATAAGCTGATAACAAAAAGATTCTAGGGTTTCACAAGCTTGGTTATAAATAAAGAAGCTAAAGAACGCTTGGGAGACACTTTTTGGAGGCAGAAACACAATTAAACACAGACGGAGACTAAAGAAGCGAAGATTGAGAAGAAGATCAAGATTAAAGGGTTTGATTATTATTCTCATTTGTATTCTACTCATCTCCTTCTTCATTCATGTATTGATCTAGACATAATCATGTCTAGCTAATTCCTTCTTGATTGTGGTAAAGGCCAAAAGCCAATGTGAACTTTTGTGTGAATTGGATTGATGTTAATGAAGATTATTATGATTGCTTTTCTTTATCTTGTTCTTCAATTTTTAAATTCCATTGATAGAATTGATCACTCTATTAGAGGTATTGAGGGCTTTAATTCGCAATAGAGATATTGGGGTTTTAGTTTCTGAAAGTGATAAAGTGACGATCTGACATTACCTAGGGATAGGGATGAAGGATTGCAAAGTTTTCATATGCCAGCTTAAAGCTTAATCTGAAAGGGGGTTACTAAGGGATTAGAACACTTAACTAGGATTAAAGGGTTAAAAAGACCGAGGAATATGGGTTTAACCAATTGATTAAGGCATATCTTTGAGTAGTTATAGTAATTGAAATTAATTATCAATTCAATTAATCAAGTAGGGATCAAAGGTGCTTGTGCTTTTACCGCAATTGTTCTTAATTACTGCATAATTTTCTCTTTATTCCAATTCAATTATATTTTCAATTATTTTCCAAATTACAACACAAACCACAAAACAAATTTCTTTCTATTTTATTCCTTCCAATTTTAAGATAACAATCGTAATTACATTAGTGCCTCAATCCTCGTGGAGACGATACTCTACTTATCAAAATTATTACTTGAACGATTGGTACACTTGCCGTGAGTTACGCATCACTTTGTGACGCAACAATTGCCAGTCCTCCACATATACCATAAACATCACAATCCTATTCTAGTCCATGTAACTTCCATTTATTTTTTCTGATCATCCCACTCTGTTTGTTCAGATTGGCCTTGCGAATTCAGGTTATAGACTAAAATTCTGATGCACTTGGTAATGTATAATAAATATTTGTATTTCCTTCCCCATCATCTCCACCTTGAAAACCACTAAGATGCAGAATTGTCATGGACGGTAACCCTTGTTAGAACAGAGTATAATAGAGTCTTTGTGGACAAAGGAAAAGCTTATTCATTCACTCATCTCATTGTAGAAAATTACAGTAACTCTACTTATAGAGTATAACCAATAGTACCTAATAGAGCTAACTACACAAGCAGTTACCAACTAATGTTTAACTGAATTAACTGCCTTAACACTCTCCCTTAATTCAGTTCTACAACATTCATTACACCTAAATCATTTCTGAGCCTTAAAAAGCTATCCTTCTTCAATGGTTTTGTCAAAATATCAGCAACTTGATCTGCTGATCTGCAATATTCCAGCTTCAGCTTGCCTTTGCTCACTTGGTCTCTAAGAAAATGAAACCTTGTTTCAATGTGTTTACTCCTTCCATGTGCAATTGGATGTTTGGCCAGGTTTATTGCTGATTTGTTGTCTACAAACAGCTTCACACTTCCTTCTTCTTTAACCTGCATTTCTTTCAGCAATGAATCAATCCACACTGCTTGACATGCACTCATAGATGCTGCCACATATTCAGCTTCACATGATGACAAAGCTACAATCGGCTCCTTCTTTGAACACCACGAAATTGGTGCTTCACCAAGCTTGAAAATGTAACCTGCAGTGCTTTTCCTATCATTCCTGTCTCCACACCAATCAGCATCTGAATATCCCACTAATTCAGCTCTCTCCTCTACCATTCTGCTTGGAAACAGCAAGCCATATTCCAGAGTTCCTCTTACATATCTCATGATCCTCTTTGTAGCTAAGAGAGGAGACACTCTAGGATTTGCCATGTATCTACTAATCAAGCCAACACTATAAGCAATATCTGGTCTGGTGTTGCAGAGATACCTCAATGATCCTACCATCTGCCTGAATTGAGTTGAATCCACAACATCCTCACTTCCATCTTTTTCCAATACCAATCCTGTTTTAGCTGGTGTAGCTGCTGGATTGCATCTGTCCATCTTGAACCTTTTTAAAGAATCACTTGCATACTTTCCTTGGTGCATGACATATCCATTTTTCACCTTCTTGAACTGAATTCCGAGAAAATATGACAGCTCTAACAAATTTGTCATCTCAAACTCTTTCATCATGCTTTGCTTGAATGAACAGATTTCATGCTCACTCTTACCTGTCACCAATAGATCATCTACATATAAGCAAACAATTAGTAGACTTGATCTTTCTCCTTTCACATAGACACCAAACTCAGAACTGCATTTCATGAATCCGATCTGCTGCAAAAAACCATCTATCCTCTTATTCCAAGCTCTTGGAGCCTGCTTTAAGCCATACAAAGCTTTCTTTAATCTGTAGACTTTGTCTTCTTCTCCTATCACAACAAAACCGGGTGGTTGTGTAACATACACCTCTTCTTCAAGTGGACCATTCAAGAAAGCAGATTTTACATCCATTTGATGCAGTTTCCAGTTCCTTTGACTTGCTATTGCAACTACCAATCTCACAGTTTCTAATCTGGCCACAGGTGCAAATACTTCCTCATAGTATATTCCAACTTTCTGCAAGAATCCTCTAACAACTAATCTAGCTTTGTGCTTAATCACTTCTCCTCTTGGGTTCACTTTCACCTTATATACCCACTTCACACTTATAGGTTTCTTATGAATGGGTAAATCCACTAGTTCCCAAGTCTCATTTCTCTCAATTGACTGGAGTTCATCTTCCATTGCACAAATCCAGCTTGGATCCTGCAGGGCCTAATCCACACTCACTGGTTCAGCTTCTGATAGTAATGCAAAGTGCAATAAATCACCTTCTGCATTCACTTGTTTATCAGACACAATATCAAAATCTTGCAGCCTTTGTGGAATGGTTCTAGTTCTCTGTGATTTTCTCACTTCTGCATCTGTTTCCATATCTCTTTTTTCTTGTTCTTCTGACCCAAAATCAACCAGAATTCTGCTTGGTCTGTCATTATTCTCCCAGTTCCAGCTTTTAGACTCATCTATGACCACATCTATGCTTATGATCAGTTGCTTCTTCTTTGGATCGAACAACTTGTAACCTCCAGTGGCATGATATCCAACAAGTATCAGCTTCTCTCCTTTGTCATCTAGTTTCTGCCTTAGTTGATTAGGTATATGCCTGAAACATATTGAGCCAAAAACTCTCAAATGACTCACATTTGGCCTACAACTTGTCCATGCCTCTTCTGGTGTAATACCTCTCAAGCTTTTGGTTGGACATCTATTAAGAATGTAAGCTGCAGTACATACTGCTTCTCCCCACAGAAACTTTGGCAAATTCTTACTCTTAAGCATGCTTCTCACCATGTTCATGAGAGTTCTATTCTTTCTCTCAGTAGCACCATTATGTTGGGGTGTGTATGGTGGTGTGATCTCATGTATAATACCTTCTTGATCACAAAAATGCTGAAAAACAGATGAGGTATATTCACCTCCTCCATATGTTCTAAGAATCTTCAAACAATGTCCAAACTGCCTTTCTACCAGCACTTTGAATTTCTTAAAAGTTTCAAACACATCACTCTTCCTAGCAATCATATACACCCAAATCTTTCTGGTAAAATCATCTATGAAGGACACACAATACCTGTTTCCTCCATGAGATTTTGTTTGCATTGGTCCACACACATCTGAATAGACAGCTTCCAGCTTTTCTTTTGTCCTGCTGGGAACTTGAATTTTAAACAAGCACCTTGGCTGCTTTGACTCCAAACACTCTTCACACATCTCCTTTGGCACATGAATCTGAGGTATGCCATTCACCATTCTGTATAACAGATGTAGATCCCTAAAATTTAGGTGCCCAAATCTATAGTGCCACAACCATTCTTCTACTTTTACTGAAGCTTCAAAACAATTATGCTCCATCACTTGAATTCCCACCTTAAATGTTCTGTTGCTGGATAAAGGTGCCTTGATAATCAATCTTTTATTTTCATCAAACACTTTCAGCTCTTTGTT
This sequence comes from Glycine tomentella, assembly GCA_007407185.1. Lineage (NCBI taxonomy): Eukaryota > Viridiplantae > Streptophyta > Magnoliopsida > Fabales > Fabaceae > Glycine > Glycine tomentella. The sequence goes on from PYAF01000602.1 coordinate 3,767,203, forward strand.
TTCCATGAACATCACATAACCCTTCTCAAGTAATTGCCCAAGACTAAGCAAATTACTTTTAATTCCTGGCACCAAAAGAACATCAGAAATGAAGGAGTGCTTGCCATCTTTTCTCTTGATCAAAACTTTATCAACACCTTCAGCTGTGAGTGTGCTATTATCAGCAAACTTGACCTTGCTCTTTACAGTTGAATCCAGATTCACAAACCAATCTCTTCTCCCTGTCATATGGGTGGAACAGCCAGTATCCAAATACCAGAAATTAGTATTGGATTCTCTTTCTTCAGTGGTTGCCACAAGCATGACTTGATCTGAATCATCTTGCTCTTCCTCTACAAGCCGGGCTTCATTATTTCTTGAATGCTTCTTGTCATTGTGCCAACATTCATCTGCAAAATGGCCCCATTTTTGACAATTGTAGCATTGAATGCCACTCTTGTCCATTCTCTTCCTTTTTGACCACACGAACCTCCTCTCCTTTGCTTGATGTCATATGATTTCTGATCAAATGCAGGCCTGCCAGAATTGAAATTCTGATTGTTCCAATTTGACTGGCCTCTCTCTCTGCTGCTACCACCTCTCCATCTGCCTTTTCCTCTTTTAATTTTTGAATTATCTCCTTCCTTTCTCCAACTGGATTGGGCTTGCAAAGCTTGTTCACCTGATTTTTCTTTTCTTCCAGCACATCTCATTTCGAAAGCTTCAAGGGAGCCTTGTAATTCTTCAAACTTCATTTGATCAAGATCCCGGGTCTCTTCAATTGACACAACAATTACATCAAATTTTGTGGGTAATGTTCTCAGAATCTTTTCGACGATTGATCGATCTGAGACTTTTTTGCCGCAACTCTTCATTTGATTGGCAAGAGTTTGAACCCGATTGATATAGGTTCCAACACTCTCTGTTTCTTCCATCTCCAGTAGCTCATATTGTCTCTTCAAGGTCTGCAACCTGACTTTCTTGATCTTCTCAGCACCAGCATAGGCCTGTTGAAGGATGTCCCATGCTTGCTTCGCACTCTTGACTCCAGAAATCT